>CAJHNH020000949.1:37500-45000 GCA_905116865.2 Candidula unifasciata | reverse complement strand
ATTTTTGCAAACAGATTTAACGTGCTTCTCCTTAGACGCCTAGTCCTTCACATATATGAAATCGCATTCTCCTGTATCTTTGTTTCCATTCAAGTTTCCCTTCGATGTGGCACTGACTCTGGCATCCTGCTCCAACGGATTCACTTAATAACCTCTATCGTTCATGTTTTCTTTAACGTATTCTTCTCTTCCTCCATTTACTTTACTGAGGTGTTGGAGGACATAAGTATCGTTTGTGACATAAATTCAGTGCGTTTCACCCTGTTAAATCAACATATCCGGTATCCCCTTTTTCCTTTATATCAAACGATATCGCGCTGTTCACGCAGTACATATACTAAAATTGGAACGATACAGAGAAGTTTAACATGGCCCTGCATTTTTATCATGGTATGGGGCGTCGCAGGTCGACCCAGTCTTAAATGGGTACCAGGATAGCTGTCCTAGGAAAGTAAAGACGGCCGGCACAGTGCTGACCACATTACCCACCGAGTGCCGATTGATCAGTACAAATATGGATGCTCTTCCCATATAACCGATGCGCCTAAGGCGTAAAAAGGGATCTTTACCTTTACTTTACTTACAAACGATATCTATCAGTCCGTCCATCTTTTCTGCACTCGCTGTCGCTTTCTCTATTTCCAATCATGGAAAGCAGACCTATTTTATGGACTCTTTTATGCACCTGTACTATTCTCTTCTTGTTTTGATGTGGACGATTACATTTTACTGGCAAGCTTAAATCTTTTACTCTTCGTTTTAAATTTAAAAAAGAAAATTCAAGTTATTCTTACGTGTTAATAAACACAATGTAATAAGTGCCAAAGACTTCATCTCACAATTTTCACCGAAGTCTTGTAATGGTTGCTCCACAAAAGAGACCAAACTGTAACATGACTAGTTTAAAAATAGAAGACAGACTTTATCTCTGTCAGTACCAGAACTGTGTCTCATTCTTTTTCTTGAACCGTAATTGCTACAAGTAAAAGTTAATTGCAGTCAAGAGGATAAACTTCATTGACCGGGTTTTATCTCATGTAGATCTCTCTCTCTCTCTCCCTTTCTCTCTCTCTCTCTCTCTCTCTCTCTCTCTCTCTCTCTCTCTCTCTTTCTGACTCCTCTCTCTCCATGAAACGACTAGCCGCCTGCCGAGAGCGTCCCATACAGCACAAGTCCCTAGCTCCGGCAACGATCCCCGGAGATCTCCGTAAAAACTCGTACTCACGAATCAAACCCCAGCAGTCGTAGAACGAACCAACAACCTTCGGAGCGAGAGACAAACGGTTTGACCAGTTCAGCACGGAAACTTCTGTGTTATTACTACAAACTAATAACTATAGTGTGTTCCAGAAGTGCTGTCTTAATTCAAAAGTATGTACCTGGGAAAGTGTTGGGTGTAACTTTATGAACTCTGACCTGCAGCCTGCTTACAATCATGTCCTTGTAAGGTTTTTTTTTTTTTTTAATGTAAACAAACATCTAGTTTTCATCTTGCCCCATTGGCGAAGTTTTAAGAAACAAAACAACAACAACAAAAAAAAAAAAATTAACAGACACCAGTTTAAAGCAAACAATCAATATGCTAAAATTAACCTACGTAAATTGAGTAAATGGAGCTTTCATCATTATCAGGTGTCTTGCCGACTGGCATAGGCGATCATGGCTCTCCACAATCCGCAATCTCCTGCAGCATGTATCAGTTCGTGTGTTGAAACACTTACATGCCATGCAACAAGACTGTCAAGAATCTTCTCTCGATGTCTTTATCTATCCCTCCTTCCACAGATCTTTCCAGTGGTCACATGTTCAATTTTCCTCTATGTTGTTTCCCTCTTTATGTTTTGTAAAGGGAGCTTTACAAAACAAAATTGCAAGTGTTTGATCGACATTTCACTCTCAGGTGGCTATCTACAGCATCAGTCTCTCGTGAGTGGCAGATGTTTCACTGAGTCAGGTTGGAGGAGGGGGGAATAGGTTATCAAAATAATAACCCACGCATCGCTGCGCATGTGAACTGATTTCCAAACAATCATCACAGGTGTGTCAGTCAGTCAGTCAGTCAGTCAGTCAGTAAAGCCTGTCCTTTGCAGAGCCTTGCTCGCATAACAACCCTCCGGAAAATTTCTTGATCACAAGCAAGATGTCCCGCTTCCAATACACCCATCTAGAGATCATCCGCCAGATCCTGCACCCATCTTCTCTTTGGCCTTCCTCTTTCTCGCTTTCCAGACATATGCGCCTCCATTATTGTTCTCTCTAATCTTGAGTGACGTTTTAAGTGACCAAAATATTTTAACTGGCTATGCTTTATCGTCTTTAATAGTCAACCTTCTTCAATATTTAGTTCTTGAAGTATGGATGCATTCGTTCTTTTCTTAACCAACAATGTTCTTAGAACCCGTCTATAACGTGTATTTAAAAGCATTTATGGGTTGTACATCTCGTTTAGTAAGTGTCCAGGTCGCACAAGCGTATGTTGCAATCGGAAAGATGCATGCTCTTAGAAATTTAATTTTTGTAATTCTGTCTGTCCCACTTCCTAATTTATTCAGTTGTTTTATTCTTCCAAGGGCAATTGACAGTAGTCGTTTAATTTCTTTCATTCTGTCAACATTGCTGATAATCAATGACCCAAGATATTCACATTTTTAAACAACTTCAATCTTTCCTCATTAACATTTATGCATACAGGTGTGTCAGTTCCTGTAAATTCTATTTTTTTAATAGGTACAGAAATTATTAATCAAGCAAAAAAGCGATAGGAGTCCCCGTGGAGGAATGGCTAGACGCTCGCGCGCGGATCGGTAGGTCGTGGGTTCGCTCCCTGGCGGAGCCGGACTTTTTTCACAAATGACCTTGGCTTCCAGGTCGACATAGCCTTGAGTGCAGCCCCGGGAAGTAAAGGCGTCCGGCGTGATGCTGACCAAAAATTGTGCCGATTGGTCTATAAAAAATAGAGGTCTAGCCCTAGATGCCCTATACGCCTAAAGGAGTGGAGGTCCTTTACTTATTTACTTACTTTTGAAAAAAGCGACATCTGTGCAGTTGTAAATTATATAGACTCGTGAGGAAACAGGAAATCTTAGACGTCGTGCATAAATTCGTAATGATTCTACAGGAGTTTTCTTTATATTTGTTAAAGTGTGAGGGCACAAGTTTTGAAAAGCAATATACTTGGATTTTGACGTTTTGCAATAATAAAAATGCCTGTATGGGTTTTAGGAACCCATTTGTATTTCCTTCAGTTTGTTTATCCGTCTGCTTAACGTCTGCTGCTGTTTACAGCCCGTAAGTAAAGTAAACAAGTGAAAGACCCTTTTCCACGCCTTTAGGAGTATAGGGCATATAGGTTTAGACCTATATTTTATTGACCAATCGGCACGGGAGAGGTGATGGGGTCAGTATGACGCCGGCCGGCTTTACTTCTCTGTGACCATTATTAAAAGGAAGAACATTAGGACGAGAAGGTGGAGGAGTGGAGGGGAAGGTGAAAACTTTCCTTTATCAAGGCTGATTGATGCTCAAGTGTGCACCTTTCAAACCAGTGCTGCTACATTAAAATCCCGTGTAGATAATTTACTTCCTGTCTGTGAAACGCTAAAGTGTCACTGAATTATAGTCGTTGCCTCCTACATCATTTAAATGTGTCTCCTGCAATCACCCACACATCCATTAGCTAGCATTTCCAACGCATCAAACCTTAAATTCATGAGTTTTTGAAAAGAAAAAAAAAACGTCATTCTAAATGCCACCTTATGTAGTCTCGATATCGGAACAGCTGGACGTTCACCCAACAGTCCAGATGTTTTTGGGTTCGAAACCACATTAAGGCTGGTATACTTCAGTGATAAAGACTCCTAGTACGACCATTCATCGAAAAACAACCAATCAATGCAGTGGGATCTATGCCAATGACCTAAAAACTATTCATTAAAATTTTAGATCCGCTTGACACGACTGAGAAGTTAATTAGGAAATACCACAGCAGTGTTGGGCCGATTGTCGTCGATATTAGTTTCTCAAGGACGATCTTATCTTTTAATGAAATAACCACCTCCTAAAATACTTATCTGATTCTGATATTGAGACAGTCACAGAGATGCACGATGATATTTATAATACTGATTATATTCCCCCAAGTTCTTGGAAAACAAATCCATTTTTGAGACCTTGCAAGATGTATTTCAGCATAAAATAGATAAGGAAGTAGACTAACAATGATATGGGTTTAATAAAAACATCACCCCCAGAGAATCCGGAAACTGTATACGATCGTTGACAGAAAAACAAGCAAGTAAATAAACCGCACTGAGACTGTTGATTATTACAATAAAACTCCACTTTATATTGATAATGACAAGACAAATATGATCAGAGCCCTTTCGGAACAAGTATGGAAGTCGGAGAAGAAACTAGATTATTAAGGGCTGGGGAGAATGATGCACCGGGGTATGACCAGTTCGGCAGGGACACTATCCTCAGAGGAAAGGCAAGACGGACATACAACTAGACTAAGACCGGCACTATTACTATTGAAACTCTGCGCTGGCTGCTAAGGATGGGGACATAGCGTGTAAGGAAATGCCCGGAGTGCTGTGATGTCAATTCTTGACTAAACTCAACACTAAAAAAAAAGCACAAACAGTATTCATATTTTCTCTGTGTGAGGCCCCACTATATGGTGGGAGGGGGGATGACAGGGAGTGAGAAGTAGACAGAATACACCCACTACCTCCCTAACAAAAATGTTGTACAAGGCGACTAATTGGCAAAGCTTTTTTCGAATAGGAGCACATCTACCGGAGAGGCGAGGAACCAGTGTTTTGCATACAAATAAACCAGTTCGGTAAAAGGGTTACGCACGCAACCTTACCAACGAGTCGAAAGACATCAAACTAAAGGATATTGTTCTTGAAAAAATCACCAGCTTCACATACTTAGGGAGCAAGATAACCTCTGCGGGAGATACAACATCAGAAATAACGACTCGAATCGCGTTAGCATCAAGTGCCTTTAACAAACTGTCAAACATTTGGAAGTCAAGATCACTCAGCAACAACACGAAACTTAAGGTCTTCAATTCCTGTGTGATCCCAGTGCTAACTTATGGTTGTGAGAGTTGGAAATCATCAGTATCAATCGATAAGAAACTAGTCGCTTTCGAGAATAGATGCCTCCGAAAGCTATTGAATGTTCACTGGTCGGACTTTAGGTCCAATACATCTATAAGACAGGAAACAAAACAAAAATATGTGATTGATTTTATTAGAATGCGTCGCTGGAATTACATCGGTCACGTACTCAGAATAGACATACAGAGACTTCCCCACTAAGCCTTCATATGGTCACCAGAGGGTAAAAGAATACAGGGAAGACCAAAATAAACTCTCCGTAGAACCATCACAAGGGAGAGCTCAACCATAGGTCTCAGTCGCACTCAAGACCTACATCAAGTGGCAAAGAACCGACAGACGTGGAAAGCTATGACCTCTGCCCTTTGTGCCATCTTTGGCACAAGAGGAATAACTAACTAACTAACTAACGCAACCTTAAGTTTTTGTGCAACACTACAGACCAGAAATGGACGAACACCTTGAACTTTCCATTCGAGTTTGCAGCCCTGTGAACGCTAGAAGAAGAAAAAGAAAAGAAGAAGAAGAAGAAGAAGAAGAAGAAGAAGAAGAAGAAGAAGAAGAAGAAGAAGAAGAAGAAGAAGAAGAAGAAGAAGAAGAAGAAGAAGAAGAAGAAGAAGAAGAAGAAGAAGAAGAAGAAGAAGCAGAAGAAGAAGAAGAAAAGAAAAAGAATAAGAAGAGGAAGAAGAAGAAGAAGAAGAAGAAGAAGAAGAAGAAGAAGAAGAAGAAGAAGAAGAAGAAGAAGAAGAAGAAGAAGAAGAAGATTGCCCACATGTCTCGCCTGTTTTCAGAGTTTTGAGCGTCGGCCAGATTCCCTAGTAACTTCCCGAAGCGCCATTCTTCTTAGACCGTAGTGATAGAACAAAACCATGTCTTTTGACAGCTAGCTCTCTTTAACGCTCTAATTTTACAGTTTGAATTTAGCCTTTAAAATATCGATGTCATCATGATCTGATGTAATTGTCGCGAGGTTAACTGAGGCTAAAGATCGTTACCGCCGTCCGCAGCACGACTTCGTTATTTACTGTCCTGCCTGGACATGCGTGAGCTTCAAAATCAGCCACCTCTGAGATGTCTAGAAGTGAGCAGTCAGAAAAATGATGTTTTCTCTGTGGCTCGGTGCATTGCGTGCATCTGGGTCGGTCCTCGGTTGCTGTTTTCTTTCTTATTTTTTTTTTTTTTTTTTTTAATTTTTTTTTTTAAAACAAAGTTTTTAAAAGTTTAGTTTAGATATCTTGATGCTAAGCTCGACAGTGCAGTTGGTTAAAACCCTCTGCGCGGCGACCGGGTGGCAAACTGCTTGTGGTCCGGGTTCACGGTATCTATCATGGAATCAAGGCCGAAGAGTTGCGATATCCATAGAACCGAGCTAAAGGGTTGACAGCTCATGGTTTCTGCATACTTGAAAAAAAAAAAAAAAAGAAATCTTGATTGACGTTCAATCCCCACCAGGACATCACACAAGCGATAAACACCCAGTGACAACAAATGCCAACATTCGGATGAGGATCACCCGTGGACATGTACCCATAGGTTGAGTTGTATTGGGTCCCCTGTCAACATCTGGAGTTTAGCTTTGAAATAATAAAAAAAATCGCTTGCCATATTGGAAAGGTTTACTATTTCAGAATGTGATGTTTAGATATCAAGTTCATGTAAGGTAACCATTGTAATTGGTATATTTTGCATGACTTTGTTAATTAGTCCTGTTCACCCGAGTCTGTCACCTCTACAGACTGGGGAGAGGGGAACTGTTATGCACAGAAGGTACATTTTATATTGCTTTATAATGTTTAAAAAAATGTAGTTCTTCTGAAAACAGACTACACATACATGTCGTGTCTGTAACTGGCTCACAAAGGATGTTGTGACAGGTGAAGACAGTTATGCTTCAAGCAGAATGGTAAGCATCGATTCAGAGATCGCTACTAGGTAGCGTCCTTTAGATATTTTCATAAGTATGGAGGTGTGTATGCGAAATTAACAGTCAGATAGGCTGACTGGTTCTGCATCCTCGGTGGTAAACTGATGCATGACAAGGTAAATATTTAAATGTGTGTGTGTGTGTGTATGTGCGCGCGCGTGTGTGTGTGCGTGTGTGTGTGTGAAGTGAACGAAAAGTGCTATGGCCCAAATATACCATCTTGGTCTGAAGAGAATGGTGCATCTGAGAGTGACCACTGATCTAGCCGATATTTAATAATCAGGACAGGGACGAGACGGACATACAATCAGACTGTTACTGAGACCATCAGAACTGGAACTCTTCGCTGGCTGTTGAAGTTGAGGAAAGGAATTTCCCGAAAGCTATGATGTCGGTGCTTAACTCAGTTCGTTAAACTCAGGAAGTTAGTTATATTTTTTTTTT
>CAJHNH020000949.1:0-32500 GCA_905116865.2 Candidula unifasciata | reverse complement strand
ACCGGGTGACGAACTCCCTGTGGTCCGGGTTCAATCCCGGGGGTAGGCAGAATAGCCACATTTCTCCCAGATTTACGGTATTTACAATGGAATCAAGGCCGAAAGGTTGCGATATCCATAATACCGAGCCTAAGGGTTAACAACTCATGGCTTCTGGATACTAAAACAAACAAACAAACATTTTTGTCTCTTGCTCTCGCAAAGGAAAATTGTGCAAAGAGTAAAGATTCCTAACACTGAAAGACAAAGAAGCTTTTTTTTTCAGTTATGTAGAAGAAGAAGGGGTAGGCAACCGTCGGTCCCTGGGTAGTATTGGAAAGATTATTCATTCAATAACACATGCTGCTAATTATTGAAACTGTTGTTAAATTTGTGAATAAATCAACTCGATAACAATGGTGAGCCTGACCAGCTACACCAGCCTCACAAAATCGGGAATGCCCGTTTGAGTTTGATGGCGTATTCTAAAGGAGGCAGTGATGTTACCAATTTTAGGTTGGGTAGATCTGGGAGCCAAGTTTATTTTTGACAATTCCGCTTGATGTGGATTTGAAGCTGCGGCCTTCAGACACGCAGGCTACTACCTGCTACATAGCAGTAAAGGAAGCTGACGTGAAGATTATTAGTTTACTTATCCAGTTCTTACTGTGCCGGGAAATATTGATCGTTCAGCATATAGAGATGAAGAACACTCGGAATTCAAGGTCTATCACTTGTTATCAGTACCAAGATGACTTGGGAGCCCAATTAATGTCTGTTAATATTTGGGTAATATGAACAACTGATGGCAGAAGCGTCATCGAGGTGTGGACCTCGGCGTCCTGGTACCATAAATCCTGTAGGCTGTTTTATGTCATAGAGATTATCTGTAAAACAATATACCTAAGAAACTGTGTGTTGTATCGGCTAGACCAGTGGCTCTCAACTTCCTAATCCCCGACCCTTTATTACAATTCCTTATTATCTGGCCACCCCCAACCATACAGTTATTTTCGTTGCTACTTCATAACTTCAGTAAATATGTGTTTCACGGTGGTCTTGGGCGACCCATGTGAAAGGTTTAGATCCCGACGGAGTTTTTCTTCGTGAAACACCTAGGCTCTCAAGTGGACCCCCAATTGGGTCGCCACCCACAGGTAGAGAACCGCTGGGCTAGACTTTCATCTTTGGATCCGAAGGTCGCGGGTTTAGATCCCGACGGAGTTTTTCTTTATTGATCACTTTGGCTTCCAGGGCGGCCCAGCCTAAAATGGGTACCAGGTGAAGTCCTGAGAAGTAAAGTCGGCCGGCGTGATGTTGACCACAACACCCATTTAGTGTCGTTTTCTTTGCAAAATGTAGACCTAGTCTAAAATGCCCAACCAATATGTCTGGGAGCGTCGAAAAGGGGCCTTTTTGTTTTTTAACATTTTCTTGTCGTGACTGAAGATAATATTTCTTGATATCGCTTCACAAAGAAGACGTTAAGATTTAAGAACCAACGTACAACAGCGCTTAGGGCAATGCTACAAAACGCTCTTAAGGTTAAGTTAGTTAGTTGCGTATTCCTAACAGGACATTGGAGAACCAACCCGATCATTTTTTAGCTGTTGTAGTTTTTCTAGGCACAATTAACGTCCGGTAGTTTGTCATAGCTTCTGGACGGTCAGCGTCTTGATATCACTGTCGAAACCAACGCAAGGCGCAAGGCCTGCAGCTGGGATCGAACCGGGCACCCCCGCATTACGAAGCGAATTCGCAACGCCTAAGCCACAGAATCCTAAGGTACCAGCTGTATCTTGATTGCATGACCTCATATATTTTGTCCGATCACTGAGTCCATCAGATTCTCAAATCATTACTCTATTTCAATGGTCTTTAACAATGTTTTTCCAGAGTCGCCCCGTCTATTTCTTGAGAGTTATTTTTTAATGGCTGTCTGCAGAATCCGTTAACATTAGATCAGTATCATAATTACAAGCAAACTCTAACCAGACAGTGTTACAAATTTGCTCGATTTCATTATTGAATTAAAGTTTACAGATGCAGCCTGGTGTTTACCCTGCTGTACAGTACTGAGAATTCGTTCTTCACTGAGAATACGAAACCGTCTTGTTTTTGATCCATCCATTTGTAAAGGCATCTTGGCCATTAACCTTCTATTTACGTGATGAATGCTGATACCGAGCTTTTCCATTAATCATATAGTTCATTGCTGCCTTCTTTGAGCTGTATTTGATCTTTTATTTCTTCCTGTCATTACCCGATTTACATATATATATATATCCACCATTTTGGCTTCTGACATGAGAGCTTCAGGTTGTCATTACGTTCTATAGTGTCCTAATTGTAGCTGTTTACATGCCTCGACAAAACGCATGAAAATATCTCTTGACATCTCTCTTCATCAAGGAGTTAACATCCAGGAACATATTTAAATGCGCACTTACGCAGTACGTACGTACGTACATACATACATACATACACACATACATACATACATACATACATACATACATACATACATACATACATACATACATACATACATACATACATACATACATACATACATACACATACATACATACATACATACATACATACATACATACATACATACATACATACATACATACATACATACATACATACATACATACATACATACATACATACATACATACATACATACATACATACATACATACATACATACATACATACATACATACATACATACATACATACATACATACATACATACATACATACATACATACATACATACATACATACATACATACATACATACATACATACATACACACCACACACACACACACACACACACACACACACACACACACACACACACACACACACACACACACACACACCACACACACACACACACACACACACACACACACACACACACACACACACACACACACACACACACACACACACACACACACACACACACACATACATACATACATACATACATACATACATACATACATACATACATACATACATACATACATACATACATACATACATACATACATACATACATACATACATACATACATACATACATACATACATACATACATACATACATACATACATACATACATACATACATACATACATACATACATACATACATACATACATACATACATACATACATACATACATACATACATACATACATACATACATACATACATACATACATACATACATACATACATACATACATACATACATACATACATACATACATACATACATACATACATACATACATACATACATACATACATACATACATACATACATACATACATACATACATACATACATACATACATACATACATACATACATACATACATACATACATACATACATACATACATACATACATACATACATACATACATACATACATACATACATACATACATACATACATACATACATACATACATACATACATACATACATACATACATACATACATACATACATACATACATACATACATACATACATACATACATACATACATACATACATACATACATACATACATACATACACACATACATACATACATACATACATACATACATACATACATACATACATACATACATACATACATACATACATACATACATACATACATACATACATACATACATACATACATACATACATACATACATACATACATACATACATACATACATACATACATACATACATACATACATACATACATACATACATACATACATACATACATACATACATACATACATACATACATACATACATACATACATACATACATACATACATACATACATACATACATACATACATACATACATACATACATACATACATACATACATACATACATACATACATACATACATACATACATACATACATACATACATACATACATACATACATACATACATACATACATACATACATACATACATACATACATACATACATACATACATACATACATACATACATACATACATACATACATACATACATACATACATACATACATACATACATACATACATACATACATACATACATACATACATACATACATACATACATACATACATAACATACATACATACATACATACATACATACATACATACATACATACATACATACATACATACATACATACATACATACATACATACATACATACATACATACATACATACATACATACATACATACATACATACATACATACATACATACATACATACATACATACATACATGCATGCATACATACATACATACATACATACATACATACAAATAAACGTCAGGGTGGCCAGGCATAGTCCCTCGTGCATCCTTAGTGCATCTGGTGCCCGTCATTTTTCCTATTTCGTCCTCTAGGATTCCAATAGCCTTGGCCTTGGTGAATGAGTCTCACCTGCCTTCCGTCAATCTAAGTAATCGCCAAGATTAGGTCCTCATCCTCAACAGCTGACCTCTGCTGCTCCACAGTCGTCTGTGGTTGCTTGAAGGCTCCCTCCTAGTCCTCTTCACTGGCACCATCTCCTGCACCTCCTCTGCGAATGTCTGTCGTGCTGTCTGGCTCCTAGCAAGAGGCATGGTTAATGCACAAACAAGATGGTATTAGTAAAAAAAAAAAGTAGGAGCTGGCTTACCCAAAGTTTCGAAAACATTATATATATATATATATATATATATATATATTTTTTACTGAACTGCAGTCCTGCTCCAGAACCTGAGTGTTGCGTGTGCATCAGTTTTACAGATCTCATTCTCTTGAATACAGACTGTTGGTTCCTTGCCTCTCCGGCAGATGCACTCCGACTTCAAAGAAAGCTCCCCAATTAGTCGACTCTTACGACATGCTTTTGGGGAGGCAGTGGGTCTATTCTTGTTTTCCCCACAATGGGGCCCCGGAACCCACACGGGGGATAAATCAATATGAATACAATTTAACGCAAAATTAGGTAATAAAATCCTAAAATGAAAAACTTTGTTATCACTGTCTCATATAAATTGAGTCCATCGTGGCGTACTTCTATTCAACATTGACAGTCACATAAGTTGTGTTTCAACATTATCTTTAACAATGTGGATATCAGTGAAGGACTGGATGCGCGAGTGGCGGGGTGTTTGAACTATTTGCATCAGGTTCCGTTGGTTCTTTTTCCGATACGGTCTTTCTGTTCTCAGGTGAATGTGTTCAGACGCCTGGGTTCGATGTCGGAGCAACAGAGCTCATGCTTTATACAGCTATCTCCCGGTGCGACCAAACTCTCAAGGAAGAAACATCCTGACATATTGGAAAAACAATTTACCCATTTAAGTCAGTCGTCCAGCATTTAAGCAGACTTTATTTGAAAGCAGGAAACAGTTTGTCTGTGAGGGTAGAACCCACGTCTGCAGCCATTCGTGTCTTGTGGTGATTTGATTGTGTCTGTAGGTTTTGTCTTCTCTAGTGGTACAGTTTTAAATCAAGGACACGGATCGATTTTTTGAAAAATATGTACAGGAAACAGCATTTCCGGTGATTCTGTCATTATGTGCGTGGTTGTATTTATCCTTCGAGATAGGATATGACAGGTATATCTCAACACGTGTGTATTTTATTTAACCTAGTAACTCAGTCTCCTCATAAGGTTTCAATAACTTCCTTGTTGTAATGAAACTTCACTCTGACTGAAGGAAAACACCTCATTAGACGCCTCACACGGCATGTTTTTATGGGCAGTGGGGGATTCTATTTCTCCAAAATACAACCCCAGAACCTTTCTGGAAAAACTAATGCTTTGTTTTAAAAAAATTTCTTATCATCAATGAAGGTTGTTAACTACCTTTACTGCTGATTATTACGTGGGGAATTCCCCCTCCCCCTTCCCCCCCCCTTCCTCTCTCCCCCCCCCCTCTCCGATCTTCTTTTTTCTTCTTCTTCTTCATTTTTTTCTCCTTCTTCTTCTTCTTCTTCTTCTTCTTCTTCTTCTTCTTCTTCTTCTTCTTCTTCTTCTTCTTCTTCTTCTTCTTCTTTTTCTTGTTGTTGTTGTTGTTGTTCTTCTTCTTCTTCTTCTTCTTCTTCTTCTTCTTCTTCTTCTTCTTCTTCTTCTTCTTCTTCTTCTTCTTCTTCTTCTTCTTCTTCTTCTTCTTCTTCTTCTTCTTTTTCTTGTTGTTGTTGTTGCTGTTGTTGTTGTTCTTCTTCTTCTTCTTCTTCTTCTTCTTTTTCTTGTTCTTCTTCTTCTCCTTCTTTTTGTTGTTGTTGTTGTTGTTGTTGTTGTTGTTGTTGTTCTTCTTCTTCTTCTTCTTCTTCTTCTTCTTCTTCTTCTTCTTCTTCTTCTTCTCCTTCTTCTCCTTCTCCTTCTCCTTCTTCTTCTTCTCCTTCTTCTTCTTCTTCTTCTTCTCCTTCTTCTCCTTCTTCTCCTCCTCCTCCTCCTCCTCCTCCTCCTCCTCCTTCTCCTCCTTCTCCTTCTCCTCCTTCTCCTCCTCCTCCTCCTCCTTCTCCTTCTCCTCCTTCTCCTCCTTCTTCTTCTTCTTCACATTCACCTGCTGTAAACGCAGGTGGTGGACACTTATAGTTAACTCCTCGATTTTAAATTTGATTCAGAGCTTGAGTTTTGAGGGCACATCTCTTTTACAGGGCTGGCATATTTGTATGCAGACTGTTGGTTCTTTGCCTTTGGCAAGATGCACTCTGACCTTATACAGTACCCCGCTTACTAATCTAAGTCTACGATATTTTGCTAAGGGCGGTGGCTCTAGTGTGTGTGTCTACCCAATAGAGCTGCCGAACACACACCAGACAGCCAAAGAAGGCTTTTATTGTTTCTATTAAATATTATTATTCGATTCAGATGCTGATGGAGCTGGACATTTCTGATAAATGACCTTTCCTCCCAGGGGGAACCAGCTTTAAATGGGTACCAGGTATGGACATGGAAAGTAAAGGTGACCGGCATAATGTTGACCACATCAACCAACGAGTGCCGATTGGTCTTTAAAATATAGATCTAGCTTTATTTGCCCAATAAGCCAAAAGGCGTGGAAAAGGGTCCGTTACTAACTACTGCTTCTGCTTCTCTAGCTCGGCATTTTCCATAGGAATTATTCATTACTACTTATTATGTTTCTATTTCTAGTAAACTGTTCTTGTAGCCTAAATTAGCGATTTTGTATTGCTAGCAGCTGGCAATATCTCAGCGACAGTTTTCATGCATGTTCGCGACACTCTCAGTATCTGCATTCCATTAGGGTTTCCACACTGATATCCCTACAGAAGCACAGGCCATGCCCATATTTGGTAATTTTTCTATGCCGTTATATATATGGGGGTCATTTTCTTATGGCGAAGCACGTCTATACCGCCTTCGAGCCGAGATAGGAGACAGTATAAGCAGCCTCTCATTGGAACACTTTGTAGAAGTACCCTGGAGTGGCTGCTGCATCGGAGGACTGAGCACGCATAAGAATTTCCAGTGTGCAGTGATGTCGATCGCGGTAACTTAACATTTTCTTGATTCCATACTGCATTTTCTACCGAATATGCATCGCGTTGTGGAAAGATTTTAAAGATCGCTCGATCTTTAAATTCTTTTTATTTTCCTGGGCGGATTTACAAAACTTTTGCAATTGTATTCATGCGAAATGCTAAGTAGTTCAGACCAAATGTTTCGTGAATACTAGGTAGTCCAAGCTAAATGTCTCGTGAATATTAGTCAAATCTAAATGTTTTGTGAATACTGGGTAGTCCAGGCTAAATGTTTCGTGCATACTAGGTAGTCCAAGTAAATGTTTCGTGAATACAAGATAGTGCAGGCTAAATGTTTCGTGAATACTAGGTAGTCCATGCTAAATGTTTCGTGAATACTACGTAGTCAGGGCTAAATGTTTCGTGAACATTAGGTAGTCAAAGCTAAATGTTTTGTGAATACTAGGTAGTCCAGGCTAAATGTGTCGTGAACATTAGGTAGTCAGACTAAATGTTTCGTGAATATTAGGTAGTCCAGGCTAAATGTTTTGTGAATTAACTTTGACAAGGCACATGTAAGGTTTTTTCTAAATATTTATCAGTGTAAGACCGATCTACACAAAACATTCATTGATTTTTTTTTTTGGGGGGGGGGGCGGTAGTGGGGGGGGGGGGGGGGGGGGGTTTAAACAATGCCACACATGTAATTAGCTATACAAAATTACAATCAGCAGCTTAATACGTATAATTGTAAGTCTTACCCTAAGTAATTACTGATGTATTTGTTTGTTTACATAGTGGGTATTTGTAACCATCGTGAAAGTCTTCTTTTTCGCGTTTACCGGCTGAAACTTGAGTGGAAAATCTTGGTTATTCATCCACTTCTGGACTTTGGTCTTGTTCCAGGATTTATGTTTTGTTTAGCGTGCTCGTAAGTGTTACAGATCTGATATATGTGTATGCAGACTGCTTGTTCCTGCTTCTTTGACAGATGTACTCTGACTTTAAGGGAAACAGCCCTAATTAGTACGACATGCTTGTTATGGGTGCAGTGGGTCTATTCTGTATTCTCAGAAAAGGAGACGCGGAACCAACACGGGGAGATCGTGAAAGTTGTAGGACTTTTTGTTTTCTACCACAGTTGAGTGCTGCCATTTTGTGAACCATAGAGAGTCAGCTGATAAAATTAGTATAATAATGTGCCCAACCAACTGGCATGGGATTTCATGCGTCTGTGTGGATCACGATCCTTGGTTGCATGGATCAGCTCTATCTATCTATCTATCTATCTATCTATCTATCTATCTATCTATCTATCTATCTATCTATCTATCTATCTATCTATCTATCTATCTATCTATCTATCTATCTATCTATCTATCTATCTATCTATCTATCTATCTATCTATCTATCTATCTATCTATCTATCTATCTATCTATCTATCTATCTATCTATCTATCTATCTATCTATCTATCTATCTATCTATCTATCTATCTATCTATCTATCTATCTATCTATCTATCTATCTATCTATCTATCTATCTATCTATCTATCTATCTATCTATCTATCTATCTATCTATCTATCTATCTATCTATCTATCTATCTATCTATCTATCTATCTATCTATCTATCTATCTATCTATCTATCTATCTATCTATCTATCTATCTATCTATCTATCTATCTATCTATCTATCTATCTATCTATCTATCTATCTATCTATCTATCTATCTATCTATCTATCTATCTATCTATCTATCTATCTATCTATCTATCTATCTATCTATCTATCTATCTATCTATCTATCTATCTATCTATCTATCTATCTATCTATCAATCTCCTATTGTCTATCTCTATCTATCTTTATCTAATTCTATCTAGCTATATACAAGAGTGTTTATATCTATCTATCTCTATCTATCTAGTTCACAAACAAGCGAAACAGATCCCAATGGTTTCATTGTTGTTTTTATCTATCTATCTATCTATCTATCTATCTATCTATCTATCTATCTATCTATCTATCTATCTATCTATCTATCTATCTATCTATCTATCTATCTATCTATCTATCTATCTATCTATCTATCTATCTATCTATCTATCTATCTATCTATCTATCTATCTATCTATCTATCTATCTATCTATCTATCTATCTATCTATCTATCTATCTATCTATCTATCTATCTATCTATCTATCTATCTATCTATCTATCTATCTATCTATCTATCTATCTATCTATCTATCTATCTATCTATCTATCTATCTATCTATCTATCTATCTATCTATCTATCTATCTATCTATCTATCTATCTATCTATCTATCTATCTATCTATCTATCTATCTATCTATCTATCTATCTATCTATCTATCTATCTATCTATCTATCTATCTATCTATCTATCTATCTATCTATCTATCTATCTATCTATCTATCTATCTATCTATCTATCTATCTATCTATCTATCTATCTATCTATCTATCTATCTATCTATCTATCTATCTATCTATCTATCTATCTATCTATCTATCTATCTATCTATCTATCTATCTATCTATCTATCTATCTATCTATCTATCTATCTATCTATCTATCTATCTATCTATCTATCTATCTATCTATCTATCTATCTATCTATCTATCTATCTATCTATCTATCTATCTATCTATCTATCTATCTATCTATCTATCTATCTATCTATCTATCTATCTATCTATCTATCTATCTATCTATCTATCTATCTATCTATCTATCTATCTATCTATCTATCTATCTATCTATCTATCTATCTATCTATCTATCTATCTATCTATCTATCTATCTATCTATCTATCTATCTATCTATCTATCTATCTATCTATCTATCTATCTATCTATCTATCTATCTATCTATCTATCTATCTATCTATCTATCTATCTATCTATCTATCTATCTATCTCTATCTATCTATCTATCTATCTATCTATCTATCTATCTATCTATCTATCTATCTATCTATCTATCTATCTATCTATCTATCTATCTATCTATCTATCTATCTATCTATCTATCTATCTATCTATCTATCTATCTATCTATCTATCTATCTATCTATCTATCTATCTATCTATCTATCTATCTATCTATCTATCTATCTATCTATCTATCTATCTATCTATCTATCTATCTATCTATCTATCTATCTATCTATGATGATATCCCTCCATGCCATCGTTTTAGTCCATCCAGGATCATCTCTCTTGGTCTGCCTCTGCCCCTTTTTTCACTGATCTTTCCAGTTGTCAAGATGTTCTCCGATGTCTCTCTTCACATTATGTGACTAAAGGACAGTGTTTGTCTCTTTCTTATTGTTGTATATTGAGATCTACTTTCATCATTTTCTTTTAGGAATCGTTGTTAGTGACTCTGGCCGTCCATCGTATTCGTAACATTTGTCTCAGAAACCACATCTCTGTTGCTTCAAATTATTCTTAATTTTTTCACTGACATTCCAAGATTCGCTACCATACAGCAGAACATATTCTATGTAACATTTGATTGAATAAAAGATGAAATTAGAATAACATTCTACTTCAATCCGTAACTCGAATACCAACTCAGGGAAACCTTTCAATGAGATTACAGCCATGCACTAAGGACAATGAACATCATGGTCCGACTGACCTGGAGTAGACATTGATTATGTTCTACAGAAAAATTGACCTAACAGTAATCGATTATATAGCAGGTTACATGCGCTGGGAAGTACGTCATGTGTCCTTTTAGAACGCATTAATAAAACTGGTCTGAAAGTGGACTAGGAATACCTCTATTTAGAAATTGGAATACATGCTCGGTCGGTCATTTAGTCTTTTTTATATTTGCACTGAGGGATACGATGTTAGTTTCTAGCTAAACTCACCGCAACCTGAAACATTTACAATTAAACAATGCCTGTATAAGCATCATTGTGGAATTATGCTTTCTAGAAATAACGGTGTATTATGTGTTGTTAACATTGAATCATTATCCGTTTTTCACGATTTCCCCCTGGTATTTTTTTTTCAGTTTTCCAAACTACTGACAGAGTGTTGTTAAACTGTCGTCCGAATATAACCGCAAGTGTTATTTTTATTTTTTTGGTTCGACAGGAAATCCTCAAGACGCTTCTATGAATTATAAAATAATCGTTAGCAAGCAACAGCCAGCAAGACACCGATACAATCATAGATTTAAAGAAGAAAAAAAGCTTTAAACATAATTCTTTTGGAAGTTTGCTTGACAAAGAGTCGTTGGCATTTTGTAGCACATAGTTGTATATGTTTTTTTTTTTTTTTAATCTGAGCAATAACTCTTAGCCGCAAAGGCGTTTCTATATCACACAAATGTTGTAAAACTGACAATTTTTATTTTTCAACGTGTTGACTACCTCATTTGTATTATTACAGCTTTGCTGCGGGTCAACCTATTTTATTCTGCCCTTCTCGGCGAAGTGGTTCACACATTAGCATCGCGGTCCGATTTGCTTATTCCAACTCCGACATCATCATCACATTTACAAGTACAGATAACTGGGAGTTCCAGGCGTTGTTGGCGTTGCTAAGTGATTTGTGTATATCCGGCTGAATATTGAGTGTGATCGAAATAGTATGGGAAAAAAATTGGTATTGTACTGTAGTTCCGTCGCTCAGCAACTGAACTGATTGCATGTCGCGACCCTGTAATATAAATGCTTTACGGCTGTGCTTAAAATGAGTTTTACTGCGAACTGCAGATTCAGCAAAAAGGCGAGTGGTCTGTTGCCAGAGAACTTGTGGTGCCAAAAGCTGATCTTTTGTGTAACTGATGCTTTCATCGACGATAACTAGAATACTACTGTCGGACTGTTTGAGTTGGCACTTCAAACTGGTGCTTTATGCATTTGATGCGCGTGTACGTTGTAGGTTCCTGATAGGTTCCTCGGCCATATTTTGCGTCTATGGGTGTCAGTCAATACAATATAGCTCGTTCATCATACCATTTCAAAGGCATAAGGAGTACCGCTGTAATTTATTAAAAAGACAAATTGGGATACTTGGGGTAAAATTGGACGTGGTAAATTCGATTTTTATTCTAAGTCTATTTCACTCTATACATTTCATTTTCTATTTTAATAATCACCGCGAAAACAGCCACTCCTATTGTCGCTACTCTCTGTATCGATCCCTTTTATGACGTTTACTCCGCTAATTCTATTTGTGTGTTCCTAGCTATATACAAGAGTGTTTATACATGTGTATGTCTTATCTCTAATTTACAGTTGTTGTTTTTGTCTAGTTCACAAACAAGCGAAACAGAAACGAGTTGTATTTGTCGTCCTAATGGTTTCAGTTGTTGTTTTTATCTATCTAATCTATCTATCTATCTATCTATCTATCTATCTATCTATCTATCTATCTATCTATCTATCTATCTATCTATCTATCTATCTATCTATCTATCTATCTATCTATCTATCTATCTATCTATCTATCTATCTATCTATCTATCTATCTATCTATCTATCTATCTATCTATCTATCTATCTATCTATCTATCTATCTATCTATCTATCTATCTATCTATCTATCTATCTATCTATCTATCTATCTATCTATCTATCTATCTATCTATCTATCTATCTATCTATCTATCTATCTATCTATCTATCTATCTATCTATCTATCTATCTATCTATCTATCTATCTATCTATCTATCTATCTATCTATCTATCTATCTATCTATCTATCTATCTATCTATCTATCTATCTATCTATCTATCTATCTATCTATCTATCTATCTATCTATCTATCTATCTATCTATCTATCTATCTATCTATCTATCTATCTATCTATCTATCTATCTATCTATCTATCTATCTATCTATCGATCGATCTCGATCGATCGATCGATCGATCGATCGATCTATCTATCTATCTATCTATCTATCTATCTATCTATCTATCTATCTATCTATCTATCTATCTATCTATCTATCTATCTATCTATCTATCTGTCTGTCTATCTATCTATCTATCTATCTATCTATCTATCTATCTATCTATCTATCTATCTATCTATCTATCTATCTATCTATCTATCTATCTATCTATCTATCTGTCTATCTGTCTATCTGTCTATCTGTCTATCTGTCTATCTGTCTATCTGTCTATCTGTCTATCTATCTATCTATCTATCTATCTATCTATCTATCTATCTATCTATCTATCTATCTATCTATCTATCTATCTATCTATCTATCTATCTATCTATCTATCTATCTATCTATCTATCTATCTATCTATCTATCTATCTATCTATCTATCTATCTATCTATCTATCTATCTATCTATCTATCTATCTATCTATCTATCTATCTATCTATCTATCTATCTATCTATCTATCTGTCTATCTGTCTATCTGTCTATCTGTCTATCTGTCTATCTGTCTATCTGTCTATCTGTCGGTCGGTCGGTCGGTCGGTCGGTCGGTCGGTCGGTCGGTCGGTCGGTCGGTCGGTCGGTCGGTCGGTCGGTCGGTCGGTCGGTCGGTCGGTCGGTCGGTCGGTCGTCCGGTCGGTCGGTCGGTCGGTCGGTCGGTCGGTCGGTCGGTCGGTCGGTCGGTCGGTCTCTCTGTCTGTCTGTCTGTCTGTCCGTCCGTCCATCTGTCTGTCTGTGTGTCGGTCCCTTCGTCTGTCTGTGTGTCTCTCTCTGTCTTTTGTCTGCTTGCCTGTCTGTTGTCTGCTTGCCTGTCTTTTTGTCTATTGTCTGCCTGTCTGCCTGCTTACCTGCCTTTTTGTCTGTCTGTCTGTCTGTCCGTCTGTCTGTAAACCGCCCTTTTATAAGTGAACGCAAAAAAATGAGGAGGAGAGGAAAGACGTTCTTATGTGAAAAATCTTGAAATTGAAGTCGAGATAATCGACTTCATTGCACCGAGTTTGATTCCCATATGGCTTAGTCTCTCTCCACACATGGGATAGCGGCCTGACAAACCGTCGCACAGTGATTCCATAGTTCTGGTCTGGAGACGATCCCTTTTGCATCTCAGTAAAAATTGCACTCGTAAACTGAAAGATGCAGCCGTGAGAAACACACGAACTAGACCACTTCACTGAGGAGACACTTCGCCTTTTCTAGACCACTCATTCTCCCCTGACACCCCCCCCCCCCCTTTTCCCACCCCTCCACTAAATATATACACAAACTGCACACATTTTTAAACATACAAAGGAAACCCAGAACGACAGATCCCCTCTATCTTTCTCCTTGACTCACTCCCGCTTTTCTTCACCTCAATGTATTTCTTTCTAACCGCAAGTGCCCATAGGGCTCCCCATTAGCAATTATTTGCCCGGGTCACCATTTGTGAACCTGCGCCATCTCTCTTCACACCGGTTTTTGTAGGAAATGGAGAAGCAATGTTATTCCCAGGACACAAGCGATATAGCTCGTCCTTATCCAGTTGATTAAAGTCTGTTTGCTGTTTTGTGCTGCAAGACAGTCGTTCTCATTTTTGAAGAAAAAAAAGTGGGAAAATGAGGAGTGTTGTTAAACCCACTATCCCCTAACATTTTGTGTGTCTGCGTTTTGTTGTTGTTGTTGTTGTTGTTGTTGTTGTTGTTGTTGTTGTTGTTGTTGTTGTTGCATATCCTGTCGTGGTAAACCAACACATAATGTATTAATTGCTTGCCTTAAGCTGAGTTTCAAGAACCGACATACATCACAGCACTTGAAGTATTTCCATCAGAGATCTGTGTCCATCTTCATCAGCTAGCGAAGAGCTCTAACTCCGATGAAACATACCAGTAGTTGTCTTTAATAAACGTTTTGCCTTGTCTATGAGTGTGAGCTGTCGGCCAGATCCTCTGTTTACACCGGTTGCACCACTCTCCTCAGACCGTAATACTCTAATTGTGTCTACGTACTGTTAACTTGAAGACTGCAAGTTCGAGTCAGATCGGAACCTGACATATTTTGTTGTCAATGACCTCGACTTCCAGGTCGACCCAGACTTGAGTGGGTACCAGGTAAAATCGTGGGAAGTAAAGGCAGCCGGGATGATGTTGAGCACATCACCCCCCCCCCCCCCAAGTGCCGACTGGTCTATAAAATAAAGGTCTAGCACCATAAGCCATATACGGCTAAAGGGAAAACGACCTTTATTTCACTTTTTCTTCCCCACCTTCCTTACTGTTCACTTGTTCTAAATGGCCTTGACTCCCTCTAAGATTGTCATGCATCAATTTATCACCTTAGTGGCTTTTTTTTGGGTTTTACTAGCATCACTTTATGAACCATACAACGCGCTCACTGTCAAAACTTACCTGTTTGCTTACTCTTATTTTTAATGAGCTTGTCTTCAATTCTTCGAGGATTAACAACATACCGTCAGGGAAATGAACCGAGGATGCGAAGATCCAACGTTAGAACAGCACATTTGTTTCGCTAGAGAAGATTACTTTGATCCCAATTTTGTTTTCCATAATATGTTTTTCATGTGGAGTAAAGGATGATTAACTTGGGTATGGTGTTTAAGCTATGTAATATTCACTGATGTTTTACATTCTGTTTTTTTCTCGCTCTGGCTCTCTCTCTCTCTCTCACTCTCCCTCTCTCTCGCTCTCTGTTTTTTCTCTCTCTTTTTCCACCCTCATATATAACAATCAATCATTTAATCATTTAGTCTGGCTGTCTATTTGTCAATCTATTTGTCTGTCTACCTACCTTCCTGCCTGTCTATCTTTGTCGTTATGTATATCTTACTTTTCCCTCTCATTCTCTGTCGCTTTCTGTCTGTTCGTCTCTCTCTCTCTCTCTTTCTCTTCTCTCTCTCTCTCTCTCTCTCTCTCTCTCTCTCTCTCTCTCTCTCGCGGTGTCTGTTTTTCTTCTTCCTTGCCGGGGCATCATTGGACAGCCAGGAAACACTCTGAAAGGACACATATATTTTAAAAATCAGACAGTAAAAAGAAATATTTTATTTATTGCATTCAGCAATAATCAAACTCATTACGCAGTTTTAGGGCAATCTAATAAAGCTAACTGGCCGAAACCGCTTTTATAAACCAGACATTGGTCATTTCGCAACAGGGACAGTTCTTTTGCACTACAGTATCGCAATTATCCAACTCAGTAAGTTTTATCCAGTATGTTTTTTTTTTTTTTTTAATTACTTTTAAGCTTGTGTTCTATTATTCCATATACAGCTTCTTGAATGATTCTCCGAACTGTGACATAGAAGCTCACCGAAGGTTGGAAAAAGGAGGTGGGGTGAGGGAGGGGGGGGGGGGGGAATAGACGTAACAATTAGACGTTTCAACCATGACCGGCAACTAAAAATAAAAAAAAAATAATATGAGTAAGGATAATTGTAGTAGTGGAAAGGTAGGAACATCAACGTCGATTGTGATAATAATAGTCAAAATAACAAAAATACTAATAAACAGGAAATAATGACATTATTTGGTACAAAAAGTGAAAGTAAAAGTTATGATATTATTCAAATAAAAGTATTTTGAACACTTATACATGCTGAGATCAGAATATGTAAATTGCAAATAATGCGATTTTCAACACACATACATACGTACATACATACACAAATACTTGCATAGATACAGGCACACGCAGACTCATACACTCACGCAGACAAACATACAGACACATACATACAGCCACATCGACACACACACAAACACACGCAGAATCACAACAGACATATATAGAAATAAATACGAAACGAACAGATAGTAGAATATAAATGAATTTTTAGGTAGAAGAAAGACACGGAGTAGACAAAAATAGAATAGACGGGGGAAAGAAACAGCTTGCGAGTAGTGACAAAGTGTGAGATAATAATCTGTGAATAGTCTCCGTGTCCTAGAAGGTCGCATCCTTTGTTTATCAACAATGAAGGTGATTATGGAGCAAAGAAGTGTATGTGGCAGTCGCCGTGGCGTAGCGGCTAGACGCTCGCGTGCGGATCAGAAGGTCGTGCTTTCGCTCCCTGGCAGAGCCATACTTTTTAAAAATAATGACATTGACTCCAGGTCAACCCAGCCTTGAGCGAGTACCAGGTGCAGTACCGGGAAGTAAACGCGGCCGGTGTGAAGCTGACCACACATCACCTATCTGGTGCCGATTGGTCTATAAAAATATAGGTCTAGCCCTATATGCCCTGTACGCCTTATTGCGTAGAAAAGGGACCTTTCCTTTTTTTTTTTTTACTTACTTAGAAGTTTATGTATCATCGAATCGCTAGCCTTGAGAACATCTCGATTCTGTATTCTGGGCAAACACTAAAAATAACAAATTGTCTTTGGTATTTCTCTGAGACGGGAGAAATCATTTGTAGACAGAACCGCATCACTCAGTTTCAGTTTTGTAGCTGCTTGTAACTGTTATTTTGTCTCTTATTATCTGCATGAGACGTTATATTTATGAGGAAATATATCAGCAGTCTATTTCTGTATTCTGTATTGCATTTGAAAAAGCTGAGATAAAATGGGCATCTCGTAAATACATGTCGTATATGCCTAGGGATTTCCAGGTTAATGGTACTTTATTACATCAGACCCTTTGCGTTTCCTATATCTTCGATTTGCAAAGACCCAAGCCGTAACTGTTGAGAGTTGAGATGCTTTCATCTGGTGAAAGTAGCATTTTCCAGTCATACAGCGGTAGAACTGTTTGCAAACAATTTGGTGTTAGGGTCGACAAAGCGTTAAATGAGTACAGTATAATTGTCAGAATAGTCTCCAAATTTGCAGAAATAAGCGTTGCGACGACGAAGGAAAACAGCTACTACACCTGAGATTTCGAGAGTTAGAATGCGTGAAATTCTTACAGAAGCACATATCCTACAGCCAGTCTACATTGTGGATGGGGACAATTGAACAAGAAAAAAAAAGAAGAAAGGAACCTTGAGAGAGGGGAACGTTCGACAGTTTGAAAGTAACTGAAGTAACGGGAGGGTGGGAGAGAGAGAGAGAGAGAGAGAGAGAGAGAGAGAGAGAGAGAGAGAGAGAGAGAGAGAGAGAGAGAGAGAGAGGGACATTGAATCTGAAACTGACCACGAAACTTCTTGTGCCTACGATAACTATTGTTATGTACTTACTTTCATGATATATCAGACACAAAACAGCTTCCAGTACATGAATTAGGGGTAATTTCATGTGCAGAAAACTACTGAACGTAAAATTTACCTAGAATACCACACGCCCCCCCCCCCCCCCCCCCCAAAAGCTAGGGTTGGTTCTGCAACGTCCTGTAAAGGATACGCAACAATATTTTTTTTTTTAAAACATGTGCAAACTTTGTCTAAAACTTCATCCCGGCTGCCGTCGAGGGCCCTTAATGTAGGCTAACGACTAGACTTGTGCCCGGGTGATTAGAGCAGATATAAGTAAAAAGATCGACTAAAAGAAGACACGAAGTAGACAGAAATAGGACAGACGGAGGAAAATAATACAGCCGGCGAGTATTGACAAACTGTGAGATAATGAACTGTGAATAGTCTCCGGGTACTTGAAGGTCGTATGCTTTGTTTATCAACAGTGAGGGAGATTTAGGCACAATAGAAGTATATGTATCCTTAAATCGATAACTCTGAGAACATATCGATTCTTTATTATCGAAAACGCTAGTAATAACGAGCTGTTTCGGGTATTTCTCTGAGACGGCAGAGGTCATTTGTAGACACAGCAGTACTAATTAGTTTCTGTTTTGTAGCTGCTCGAAGCTTTTTTTTTTTTTTTTATTGTATGTAAATGACAATATATCTTTGTGGAAATATAAAAGAGAAGCCGTGTCTGTATCTGTAGTCTGTACCGCATTTGCAAAGCTGAGTTAAAATAAGCTTCCCATAAGTATATGTATAATTATATTTTAGTTTGTGAATTACACAATTAAATGCTTATGACTGCAAAACGGATGCTATACGTATATACCTAAATGTATTTGACTGTTTGATGTAAAGAATTATAATCTTGTGTAATGCTTTTATACTGCCTAGCTAGAAGGCTTCGAAGATTTAATGTTTCGTTTATTTTGGTACTAAGGATTTCCAGGATAGCGGTACTTTATTGCATCAAAACTTGATCAAGCACGATTTCTGCTGAGGATGTGTAAGCTTGTCTCTCTGAAACGGCAGTCAGATCAACACCCACACACCCTCCCACAGATGAGACAACGTGAAATTGTAATAGAACATTGTAAACATAATAACCAGAGTCAGATGTCCAGTCCGTCGACTTGTATTGTCTGCTTCACCCATCAAACGATACTTTGTTTCACTTCAATCATTTTTAGAAATCGATGCCAGTCTGCAAGAGACCCCACAGTTAATGAAGTTTGCTAAGAGTACGCAGGGAAGATTGAATCTCTTTTTGAAAACCTCTCCGAATCTGTAGATTAGTGAACTATATATGTTCTGTTTTGACTTTGGTCCGAACTCTGATAAATAAGAAATTAACTGTGACAATAGTTCTAGATGGTAGTTCGCTTATTGTTAACTTCGATGTAGTATTTATGTTGGTGATACCAGACAAGAGAACAAATGTTTCAAAGATGTGGCAAGACTACCACAAGATAAGTGTACCAAAGAGACCCCAATCATTTAGACACAACTGAGCTGAAGACGTGCACCCAAGCGAACTGTATACGTTTTATATTGACTTTTGTCAGAATTAACTGTGGCAGTAGTTCCAGATGGTAGAACGCGTCTTCTTTACTTTGATGTGCATTTATGTTGGTGATAGCAAAAGGAAGACGGGCTGCGGTAGTCATGACATATATCTGAACCATTTGATCTGTAGCCTCTTGATGCAATTTAGCACTAGATTCGTCCCAACATGTCTACTGATAACCATAGTTTCTGATCGTGTCTCTCAACCTTTCACTTCATATTCACCGCAGACATTCTATTTCGGTTGTTTCGTTTAGGAAAAAAAACGAATTTTGTTGTGCATTTCTATGTTTGGCAGTGGTAAAACAATAATGGTTTTCACACAAAAATAGTGCTCTTTCTGTGTCAGCTGCTTCATGTTTATTCCGCACAACTGGTGACATCTGATAAATGATTTGGTTTGCTTTATTACATCAGTATTTTATTTCTGCTGCCATTTATCAATTTAATAATTTATATATGATAAAAAGCTGGAAGGGGTTGGGTGGGTGGGAAGGGGTGCAACACATCCCTGACTCTGACTCTGGACTGTAAACATGTTATTCCAAAATATGATTCCACAGTGCTTAAACTGTTAATATATATATATTTTTTTTTTTTTTTTTTTTTTTTTGAGTATCCAGAAGCCATGAGTTGTTAACCCTTATGCTCGGTATTATGGATATCGCAACCCTTCGGCCTTGATTCCATGATAAATACCGTAAATCTGGGAGAAATGTGGCTTTTTTGTCTACCCCCGGGCGTGAACCCGGACCACAAGAAGTTCGTCACCCGGTCACCGCTCAGTCCTGTTTAGCCAACTACGCTAGCGAACCGGGCGTTAAAATATATATAAACTATACCATTCTTCATAGATGCTGCTAACTCCATAGGCTTTTAGTGTTTTCCGACGTTTTTGACAACTGACCAGGTCGAAGGTCGAATGCATTTTCTTCGTCTTTGTAAGGATGATATAGTTAGTTACAATGTTGCATTGTCTTCACTACTACCTGTCGTAGTGGAAAGATGACACTGGTACAGCGGCCCCCCCCCCCCTCCCCGTCACTCCGAAACCTCTATGTGATTCACCGAGCTTATATTCAATAAACTGTAAGCAATTGTATATTTCCAGTGTGGCCTGGTATGCAGACTCTTTTGCTACCCTTCTTTTTTTTCCAAATCAAAAGTCTCTTCAGTCCTCATGTGCTCCCGTTTGACTCAAACTAAACCGTATTTGCGATCTGACTGCTCCAATATCTTGTTCAGTCTTGATCAGTTATCCGCGATGCATCCAGACGGAATGACTTGTTCACAGATGTGCCATTAGTATTGCTTCTTTCATTATTGATCTCAGTCTGTTTAGTTCAATGTCATTGTATTGATTATAAAAGATTTTGTTTCTTTATTCGTTTCTCAAACCCAGAAGTATACCTTTTTTTTTTATCTTTATGAGATAGGTGTCGTGTCATTTAAGTAAGTACTGTTTCATTTTTATCGTTTATAAATTCTGGTGGTTAAAGCTCATTTCTCAGTTTCTCATGACCATTTTTTTTTATAGAAGTGTATAAATTGATAATAGAAAGTAAAAGTTAAGAAAGTAAAGGACGCTGTTGGCTTCAGGCATATTGGGCATATAGGGCAGGACCTGTATTTGAATCGTAATAATTAGAAATGAATAGGGATGGCAAAAAACATTTTCAACAACATGCAAAAGTTACTGACATCAAGAGAAATAAGCAATACATTAAAATGAGAATTGTCAAATGTTATGTATTCTCAGCCTTACTGTATGGCACAGAGACATGGACAATGAACAAACAACTGGAAAATCGTATCAGTTCTTTGGAGATGTGGATATACAGAGGATTAGGTCGTATTTCATGGGAAAAAAAGCTATCAAATACAGAGGTACTGAGGAAATTGGAAATGAAAAGAGAGTTGCTAGGTGAAATGAAAAAGAGACAAGTGAAATATTTTGGCCACATTAAAAGACATAACAGTATTGTAAAGATCATCCTAGAGAGAAAGGTTCAAGGTAGGCGTGCAAAAGGCAGACAGCGTTACAAGTGGGAGGATAACATCAAGAGATGGACGAACAGCAGTATGAGTGAGTGTACATCAAGGGCAAGAGACAGGGCTTGTTGGAGATCCATTGCAGCCAACCTTCATTGTGAAGACGGCACCTGATTTATTGCTTGAATCAGCGTTAAAACTTTCTCCGCGTTTTGTCCATGCTTCTAATTTTATTGTGGATTAGTGTCTTTGTTTCTTGCTAAAGTAAATACTAGGTAATTTTCCTTCTTACTTTTTGCTCTTGATTCATGATTTACATTTCGACTTCCTATCTTTCACGATGGTTTTTCAGAGATTCGTTAAACAAAGGTGTAATCTTTTCTATGTTGCTTGTGCTCATTGTCAAACATGTTTCTATGGCTGCCTTCCGATACTGTTTTTACATATAGTCGATTCTTCTTCAACTGATTTTGCTTATACCTGTAATTTTCAGTAATACTCAGAGACTTCAGCGGCTAGGTGGTTCAAATTATTTCCTTATTGAGTTTGCTGATGTTTTTTATTCATTTTTTAAATTTGTCATTTTCAATTCTTGGTGGATTTTTTTTTTTTTTTTACTGTTCATACGTATGTGTCAATGCTGCTTTATGATCAGTGCTGGTTATGTGTTAGCATGCTTTGTTGTGTGTGAATTTAGGTTTGTACATTCTATGAAATCATTCATTGCAATAGATCAACAATTGTATTAAGCAAATTATTTAGACTTTGCAACAAAAGAGATATTGTGACAGTTGAGACAGTTAAAGATATTGGGGCATTGCATCAGTGAAAACTTTGTAACAGATAAAACGCTTTAATATATGAGGCATTCTAACAGATTAGGTACTGTAACAGATGAGACAGTGAAAGAGATTAGGCACTGCGTGACTTCAGATAATGTAACCGACCAGAAATTGTAACATATAAGACATTGTAACAGATGAGATACTGTAACAGATGAGACAGTGAAAGAGATGAGGCACTGCGTCAGCTTAAACATTGTAACCGATAAAACATTGTAACATATAAGACATTCTAACAGATTATGCACTGTAACAGATGAGACAGTGAAAGAGATGAGATAATGTAACCGACCAGAAATTGTAACATATAAGACATTATAACAGATAAGAGACTGTAATGAGATATTGTGACGGGTGAGAATTAAAATAAATGAGACACGGTAAAAGATGATAGGGAAAAAAAGGGGGGGGGGGGGGGGGGCGAGATGTGACAAATAAGGGAGAATACTCTTTAAGATGAAACACTGCAATGAAGTCAGCATTAGCACACGCTGTGATCAGAATCCAGCTCAGCATTTAGCGCACCCCAAGGCAGAAGCCATATTTTCTTTTCCAATTAACGAAAAATGGCGATCTGGGGCAAGTTCGAGACAGACTTATCAGCCCTTAGATTTCAGCAAAAACATTTATTTTATGTTTAAAAAAGATCTTTCTTTTTAATATTTCATGCAAACAAAAATTCTATATATTGGATATATTGGACACAAGATTTTCACGATGACAATTTTAGTTAACATTTTTATTGAATGTATACTTCACCACATAGTTTAATGGATACCATATTTTAACTAATTATCTTTAAAAAATTCAACAACAAGTTTTTACAGCGAATAATAAAATATGTGGGGGCGCACACAAATGATATATGTATACACAACTAAATCAAATTTATAATGAAAGTGGCTAATATTTATTACACAATAAAAGCTTTTAATAAAATGAAAAGATCTTTTAGCCCACGCCAGTCGTCAAGTCACTTAATGATGATGATAGCAGTAAGGGTGACGACATCTTGATGGTACTCATTCAGTGAGTTTTTTCAGTCTTTTTTGTTTTTTGTTCGTCGAACTATATGCAGTGTTAAGACAACGTCTTTGAGACGATATTTGGTTTTAGGGTGACCTTTAATCGTCTATTCTATAGTAAAGTGTGTGTGTGTCTTCTTTGTAAACAATTCATGTACAAAAACTGATTAGAGAACGCCCAAGGTCTTGGTAATCCATACTGATAATGATTAACATGTCTTTTTAATATATTAACAGGTATTTTATTCAGCAGAAACACTGGTAGTCAATTAATAATGAAGCTATCTGAAAACTACCCGCTAAATTATACAAAGAGCTCGACTACATATTGCTACATGTGAGAGTGTCAGAAAATGAACTTTACTCAATGGTTTTAAATATAGGAAAATATAAGGAGAAAAAAAAAGGGATCTGTATTGTTAATTTTGAGTCGTAAAAGGAAATAATACAGCACACATGCTTCTTAGTTTTCTTCTTTTTCTTCTTCTCCTTCTTCTCATTCTTCTTCTGCTGCTTCTTCTTCCTTTTCTTCTTTTCATCAATTTTGTTGTTCTTTTTCTTTGTCTTTCATTCACTCTAGACATAATGCTGATTTGGCCTTCTTTTGTTCAAAGGGAGATTCGTTTTTCGTTGATTCTGCATTGGTCAAATGTAACTGAGCCACCGTAAAACAAATAGTAGTCCTTAGTCATCCCTGTTCACAACGAATCTCAACCTTGGTAGCTTTCGCATCCTAGGGATGCGCCCCTTAGAAAAGAGTATTGACAACATTGGTCCTGATATCCAAAGATATGTGGGAAACTTGTCTCACCCGACTTTTGTTCCCAGGCTACCCTATAGACCAGTGTTTTTCAACCTTTATCACGTCGCGCCTTTTTGAAAATCAAGCAAGTTCAAGCGACCCCGCCCAACTTTTAAAATATGTGTGATTTTTAAAAGAAAAAATGGGCGACGGAGGTGGAGGGGGGAGGGGGGTGGGATACAAAGTGTAATAGCTTAGAGAGAAACATCCACATAAATCAACCTGTCATATAACATAAAAGTAACAATCCTCAAAACCTGGTCATTTAGTGTCAGAATATCAATTTGAGGAGGAATGACGCTGATTAATCTTGATTATATCTGTTATCTCTGGTCTGATATTGGACCCGGCACAACGCAGGTCATTCTCCACATGGAGCTAGTAGCGCTGTTTTGTTTTTAATCACCACTGCATCTGAAAAAGCCGGTCTCTCAAAGTTATGTGGTGGTACATGACAAAAAAAAATTAATAGCTAATCTGACCACACAACGATTTATTGCAGATTATCCATACCAAAAACAAACTTCAGGCCTACAAAATGTGAAATCGTCTGTAACTCCTGAATTACACTTTAGCCCATGTACTCCCTGTTGAGCTGACTGGAGCTGTATATCAACGTCAGTAATAAAGCAATATCTGGTAACTTCTAAAGATTAGTCATCAAATACTTTCGATCGCGAAAATAGAGACTGAACTCCTCTACCAGAAAGCTCAATTGTGACTGAGTTTTAACTGCAAGTTTATTATTTTCACACTCCTGTTTTTCCAACAGTTCAGTAGGACGAGGAAAAGATTAGATGTTATTAGATTCGTTTCGTCAACTTTTTTTTTCTGTCACAGAAACTCTAATTACATCATAGAATGCAATAATGTTGCGATTTTTCTAATAATGTTTTAAGTTCAGGTTATAAAAAATCAATAATATAGGCCAATGAAAGTACAGCAGTTTTTCAGTAAATGAGAAAGACTTCAACTCGTACAGTCAAGCCAGCATGTTTCCTTTAGAAAACCGACCGACCTAGTTTTTTTTAAAAAAGAACATTACATTATTTGTTTCGTTGATTGTCGCCACAAAGAAATTAAAGAGTGTTGTGTTCAGTATTCTTGATTTCACAAAATTTACTACTTTTATAACTATTTTCAGCGCACTGTTAAGATATTTCATGACTGTGACAAAGTTGTTTGTAATTTTTTTCTTTGACTAGTTTAATGTCAGGCTCGAGAATGCCAACGACTCCTGTTCAGCAGCTGGACGATTTTTGTTTGTTCCGCGTATAATCTGGTTAAAAATGCGGAAAAGTCTGGCCACTGTGTTAAAAACGGCTAGTTCACTCAGTATTTGGGTCTATTTGGCTTCCAGGGCCGACCCTGCAGGACACCGACCCAGCTGTTGCGGCTCTGCACATTGGGCTAGACAGCGTGGGTACGGGCGACTGCCGGGGAAGGCCGTTTGTCAAGCTGATTTTGCGGCGGTGGTATGTTTCCATTTTTAAATCTAAAATGTTTCTAGTAGTTTAAACTTTGAAGGGATATGTGTATTTTCTCACTAGGAGATCGTTCGATGGCAGGTCGCTATAAGTGATTGGTTAGTCTGGTGGCATATTGAAGCTTAACGTACATGTTAAATATGTCTTGGTTTTTGCCATTGTTGAGGTAATCTCTCCGGGTGTGCGGTGTCATTATCATATTTCCTTGTTAGCTGGAGATGATTAGCACTTTAGATTCTGGTCGAGCACGTTAGTTATTGTTAATGTTCTTATTTGTGAACTATGCTGATTTTATGTTAAGGGAATTAAACAGATGTTCAATGTGGTAATCATAGTTCAAGTTGTTTTTTGTTCAGATTAGGACTTGTGGTTAGTGTGCCTAGTTTATTTGTTGCTTGGTTGATCTAGACTGTACACAGAAGATCTCTTGTCTGGGCTTGAATATTTCTGTTTCTCGTCCCCGCCTAACTAACTCTTTTCCTTAATTTTTATCTTGGTACTTAGGGCTTTTCGCTTCTAATACATTAGGAAAGCCACAACGAGAACCTATATTAGCTTGAGCATTATCTGTACAAACATTTAGTATTTTTTTCCCATTGATAGTAAATTTTTTTGGGAAAATTATCAATGGTAGAAGAACATATCCCAGGCTTTTAATGTAAATTGTAAACATTTCGAGAAACTCATTTGGTTTTTATATTATCTCTATCCATACACTGACAATATACTATTAACTATCAAAACTGTGTTAAGTAATTGGTTTCATCACAAAGAATTGGGAGGAAGGCAGGAAATGGAAAGAAGGCGGGGTGGGGGGGGGGGGGGGGGGGGGGGGTGGGGTTGTGGTGTGATGTTTTCATCTTTTGAATAACTTCATTTTTTTTAAATGTTTTCTGCAACATCATCTATAATCTATCCCAAGCTTTACAATGATGTCGAGTGATATATTTTGATAGCTATTCACCCACAATATTACCCCATTGCCCCTTAAAAGGGGCAAATGATGGCTGGATACGGCAGAGGATGACACCGTGAAGGTCTGCAGCCTTATAGATATCCATCCAGGTGAGGAATGGATACCAGCATCTAAATCGTCCAGTCTCACATTCACCTGTGTCGTCACGATTGATGTGAGTTGCCGGAAGCTGTGTCCCGCTGCAAACACATTGACCTAAAGAGTCTATGAAAAAAAAAGAGCATGTTAACAGAAGTGATGGAGCATGGCAAACACGATGTAAGCTGTGTGGAAGTAAAAGATCAATAGAAAAACGACCACTACTGGTAAGTATCGAAAACCCGTGAGTGCAGCTAAAACGATCTGTGGAATTCTCGGAAGTAAGCCACCTGGGTGCAGCATACAGACCACCTGTACAATCAAAACCTTTTCTCCCAGACATGCGAGATTATCAGAACTTAAGCACATCCTGAGCTGAGAGGGCTGTCATCAACAGGCATAAGACTAAGAAAATATACAGTGAATCGTCAATCAGGGACTGGGGTGGGAAACATGAGGAATGAGTAAATGATGACATCTAAGAGAAATCCGTTCAAGACATCTGAGAGAAATCCGTTAAAGACATACATCTGAGAGAAATCCGTTAAAGACAACTGAGAGAACCGTTAAAGACAACTGAAAGAATTCCGTTAAAGACATCTGAGAGAAATCAGTTAAAGACATATGAGAGAAATCCGTTAAAGACATCTGAGAGAAATCCGTTTAAGACATCTGAGAGAAATCCGGTAAAGACATCTGAGAGAAATCAGTTAATGACATCTAAGAGAAATCCGTTCAAGACATCTGAGAGAAATCCGTTAAAGACATCTGAGAGGAATCCGCTACAGACATCTGAGAGAAATCCGTTAAAGACATCTGAGAGAAATCTGTTAAAGACATCTGAGAGAAATCCGTTACAGACATCTGAGAGAATTATGTTACAGACATCTGAGAGAAATCCCTTAAAGACATCTGAGAGAAATCCGTTACAGAACCTTCCTAAGAAAGGCTAAATGAAGTAGAATGGACCCCATCAATGATACGGAAAAGACTGAATAGGATATAACTAAATGGAGGCGTGGACTACGAGCTAAATATTGGGTGAAAATTGCAAAATTGGGAAGATGAGCTGAAGAAACGACTCACAAATCGTTTCAGTAAAGGAACACGATCAGTCGACTCGAACAGTTCTGAACGGGAGGACATTTGGAAGGCGGGAATAATAGTTATTACTGTTTGTTGTCGATGAATGGTGATGATTGTGGAAATTATATAATGCCTAAAAAATATGTTGCCTAGAAGCTGTAAATGCTAAATCATGGTATCTGATTTGAATTGATAGATGTAGCCAAACATTTCGACATAATTGTATATGACATGTATGGATCTCCCTGCCAAGAGCGACTGTAAAAATTACCATGGTGATTAATCGTTGCTGTCCTGGAGAAATCATCATTGACAGTATGCACCCAGTAACATAATGAAAGATACATGAGCAAGACACAGCCTAGGTGTACATGAACACAGTAGAGAGCGTTTAAAAAATATGAGAAAGATCATAACCCTAAAACATAGCGGATGTGGACATGAGGAGACAATCTGGACAGACACTCAGCGGAAGGGATATTTATGAAGACCGGTGTTTCTGTAATGTGCGGATATCGAATAGAGAAACCGGAATTGACTGAATGATGATCTCTCACATTTGAACGTGTTGTTGTGTGACAAGAACGATAGCGATGGCACGGACAATCATTTGCCATTGCAACCATTGCCCTTGGCTATACAACTGTCCTCTCTCTCTCTCTCTCTCTCTCTCTCTCTCTCTCTCTCTCTCTCTCTCTCTCTCTCTCTCTCTCTCTCTTTTCCGTGGGAACAGCATCCTTATCAGGCATGCTGATTAACAATGACGGGAGAAGGGAAAAAAGATATTGAATTTTACGGTCGGCTAATGCTACATGGAGAGATCAGGGTGTTTGCATAATTTCATTGACAGATTCCTATGAAATGATGGCATCAGTCCAGAGCCAAAGGTGGTCAAGAGTCGCATATATATTATGCCAGCGACATATAGGCGTGTTTAGGAATGAGCATGCAGATAGGTTAGTACCACTGGGGTTATACTGCAACTGCACAAAGCAGAGTCATCTCTCTCCTATGGGAGGAGGTAACAAGTAAAATAGAAGATATTGAAAACAAATACCTAGAGAGAATGAGGCAGTGGGAAGTGTTTGCGTGCTCCAGCAACCACTCGCCACTCAGGGGAAAAGGCAAGACAAGAAGTTAACCGCATGACAACAGGCACCATCAGTATGGAAACTATTTTTTGGCTGTTGTAAAGAGAGACATGACTAATGCTGTGATTTTGACTCATTGCCCCGATGATTCTTTACACGTTACATACAGATCTGGAGATTTGCCGTACACCAGTGGCTAACACGCTCGCCTGGCAGGCTCGCAGCTATGTGTCTCTGATAGAAACAGGTTTTTTTTTTCTCCCATTTTGTTAAATTTTCCTCACACCCTTCCTCACCCACCCCCCCCCCCCCCCGGTAAAAATTAATTTTTCATATTTAAGATTGCTCTCAAAACGCACGAACACACACAAACACCATCTGGTTGTATCAATCAGCAAACGATGATTGATGTGGTATAGAGCACATCTGCTGCTGTTACTTATACTTCTCATTTCCTTGTACCAGTTACATTCTAGGGAGACGTTAAGGGGGAAAAAACTTCTATATTTTAGATTTCCAGATTTTGCATATTCCGAGTCAATGAATGAGTGAGATAGTTCACACAAAGGGACAGCACTACTTCAAAGCGCATCACTGAGATGGATAGTCCAAGAATGAATGTGATAGTTGAAATGGAGCGACATAAACTGTTGAAGGAGCAATAATAAAATTTACTGTAAATAAGTGACTATTTATCAGACAGATATAGACGTATATTCGTTGACTGGCTCATCCCATCTCTTGACGTCTAAAGTAGTATTTGCTAATACAGATTAACACGTTGCGGAATTGTCAGTGTAAGTAACAACTAAATATTTATAGGCATATTAGGAACATACTTCCGCATTCCCAACAACTCTTGCAGAAGAAAAGTATACACTGTTTATAAAACAAAAAACAAAAAACGGGATCACGGTGAGGTGTGAGAACATAATCCTACAAATCCCACCAGAGATACAATGTTCATTTGCCTGATTTATCTGTCGTTAGTAGACTAAAACAGCGAGGTGAAATCAAACACATTAAGAGAAACTAAGAGAGTCGACTAACTGGGGGTTTCCTTCAACGTCGGAGTGCATCTGCCTGTTAAACAAATAAATTAGATCCGTAATTCGGGTGTGCACGCAGTACTCGCGTTCTGAAACACTACTAAAATCCAGAGGTGGTTGAACAACGAGAACTTTTGGCGGAGTTTACAGACGGGGAAGGTAGAAGAAAACATGAAACTATTTACCTCTTTCAAAACCAGACAACTCTGTACAAGTTTATTAGTTTCTCTAAAATAGTTTACTTTTCTTAACACAGTTTATATAATATTTCCCCATTCCATCTCTTCGATTCCAGTTGTTTCTCTCACTCCTCTTATGACTATCACTCAGGAGGGACCGTTGCAAGCAGGACAGCAAGAGTTCAGAGGTAACAAAAGATGGCAGATGACCTAAAAAAATTCAACAATAACTGAAGGATAGCTAGAGATAAGCGGCAAGAAACTATGATTGTGGAAGTGTTATTGTTTTGATAGATTTGTTTCTTTTCTATTGTATCGCGTGATTAATATTCCGCATGGCTCTATTGTAAAGTATTATTTCTTTTGGCTTTTCTCCGTCTAAAGCTTGGCCGGTTTAAATCAATGATTTCTGCTGAAGGATATTTCAAGATAAATAATTCCTGTTTTGCAATGTTGTATACCTTTTTTTTTTTTCCCAATAAAAAAATACAGAGGCTGGTTCTGCAACGACCTGCTTTTGATATACAACTATAGTCCATTCAAAAGTCGTGCTTAGCTATAAAAATATTGACTCAGTGACTGTTTTTAGTGTAAGGGATGCAGTTTGACAGGTTACAGATTTTCAGGTGGTCCATGTACCAAAAGCTAACACGCTCGCCAGGGAGTTGCCGTGGTGTAGCGGCTAGATGATAACCTATGGATCGGAAGGTCGTAGTTTTGGGTCCTGATGGAGCCAGACCTTTTTCAAAAATGGCCGTGGCTCCCAGGTCAACCCAGGCTTGAGTGGGTACCAGGTGCAGTCCTGGGAGTTAAAGGGAGGCGGCGTGATGCTGACCATATCATTCACCAAGTGCTGAATGGTTTTTACAATTTAGGTCCAGCTCTATATGTTAAAGAGAAGTATATATATATATTAATTCTGTGGACTTTGAGAAAGCTTTTGACAGCGTTCATAGAGACAGTCTCTGGAAAATTTTACCACATTATGCAATTCCAGAAAAAGATAGTCAACATAATTGCTCTCTTCTATAAAGACTTGTCCTGCAGTATAAAAAATTACAATACATCTTTCCCAGTAAAGACACGTGTAAGACAGGGATGTGTCATGTCATCTCTCCTCTTCAAACTTGTGATTGATTGGATACTAAAAAACACAGTAGACAAGACATTGAAAGGCATACGGTGGACTCCATTCACCATGCTTGAGGACCTTGATTTTGCAGATGATATAGCACTCTTATCACATAAACGTGAACATATACAAGAGAAAAGTAACAGACTACACTGAGAATCAATACAACAGTCCAAACCAACAACCAGTGACCATAAGTAACCAATCACTTGAAAATGTAGAACATTTCACATATCTTGGCAGTGTGGTGTCCCTACTGGGAGGGACAGAGGAAGACATACAGTCACGCCTGAACAAAGCTTGAGCTGCTTTTGGAAGGATGGGGCAAATCTGGAAATCCAACAATTACTGCAGAGGAACAAAACTCCGACTCTACAAGAGCATTATTTTGCCAGTTCTTCTTTATGGAGCAAAATGCTGGAGAATGACCAAAAAGGATGTACACAAGCTGTCCACCTTTCACCACACATGTCTACGTAGAATTATCAAAATTTTCTGGCCAGATACAATCTCAAACACTAAACTAATT
>CAJHNH020000948.1:0-213608 GCA_905116865.2 Candidula unifasciata | reverse complement strand
ATTCGGTTCCAACATGTAAGGAGATTAGAACTGGGGCACCCGTAACGATCATGCTAGCCTGTGTGGGTACAGTTGGTAAACTGAGCTCTCTGAACATAGTTTTAATTTGTTAACTCATTTATCTTAATCTTCTTCTTTCCGTTCCCCCTGCCAGTTGTTTTTGGATAAGAAGACTACATACATCTATGAAGTTTGTGGTGCGACACATCTCTTCCACCATTCCACGTAATTGGTTTATATTGGAATGCCAACCGAGCAAACCTGAGATCGCTCTATTGCATGTAGAGAGCATATATGTAACACACAGGTTCCACAGTTGTAAAGATTATCGTACCCTTTTCACGCGAACACGCTTCGTAATGCCGGGTTTGATCCCAACTGCGGACAATTTGTCCACGACCGGCTCCAGCTGACGGGCAGTGCTGCTGACGTCACCGGGTCGGGCTAACAATGCGTTAACGCAGCATTTCTCAAACTAGGTGCTGAGGCAGCCTGGGGTGTCCTGAGCGTATGCCAGGGCTGCCGCGTAATAAAGAAAAGTCGGCTAAAAATGGGAAATAATGAAGAAGGCATGTAGATACTTAAAGATACAATTTAAGTTGTCTTTCCTTGCCACTGTCGAAAATAGTTTATATCTTGTTTGAGAACCGCTGCGTTACCGCATCGTTAGCCTGACGCGGTGACGTCAGCAGCACGGCCCGTCAGCTGGAGCCGGTCATGGCTGTACCACCAAATCGTGACTTGGTTCCATCCTGATATAACAAACGGGAGATCTGACGAGCGACCAGCATCCGGGTTTTTCTTGTCGCCAGGTTGTAGTAGTTACACGCGTCCAAGACCAAATCATAGGGACACGGATGGATTAGTGTCGGGGCGAGTCTCAGCTCCTTAGAATTTTGGTAATGTGTGTTAAAAGGTAGGTAACCTAAGCCTTGTTTAAGTGAACAATTATTATGATACTAACAAACAATTATTATTTTTCTGTGCCAAGTATCACAAAAAATATTAACGTTTTAATGCATATGAAATGTTTTCAATTATATGAACAAATTCTTCAGAAGAGATAGTTATAGATGGATGGGAGTGGGCTCTCACCTACACTCCCTAAAATGAGTGCTCACGAAGTTCTTCAGGTAAATAATAAAATCTATATAACGCTTGAAATTTTGGTCGTCTTTCTTGACCTCAGGGCGCCGCCATCTTCCCTGTCTATCCCATCATTAAGTGCATTTGGTTCACTATACTAATATCTCGATTTTTCTTTTACGAGTGTAGTTTCATTCTCATGTTTTTTATCTCTAGTTTATTACTTTTGTGTTTCTTATCTACTCGTTGTCCTTCTAATGTTTATGACTGACAGTTTGATTTGATACTAAGTAGGAGTTTCACAACCACAAATCTGAAACAAAGTTCACGTCTGCACATATTGCTGGTACTACTCAAAGTCAGCTAAATGTTACATTCTTGCTTTAAGAGAATCGTGTCTAAATATTAAACGAAATGTAAAGGACTCTTATAGGACGTCACACACCCCCCCCCCCCCCCCCCCCCACCCCCTCCCTTTCGGGATGCAATTTTTTTGAAGCCTCACCCTGGCTGTTGCTATGGGACGCAATATAACATAACTGTTGAACGCGGTTTGGGGGACTTCTCCACGGGTGATCCTCATCCGCATGGTGGCACTGTGTGTCACCGGGTGTTTATATCTTTGTGTGATGTCCTGGTGAGGTGTAATTTACTTCCCTTCTTCTTCGCCTTTAGGCGTATTGGGCACCTAGGGTTAGACCTATATTTTATAAACCAATCGGCACTCGGTTGGTTATGTGCTTAAAATTATGCCGGCTGCCTTCACTGCCCAGGACTATACGTGGTACCCACTTAAAGCTTAATGGATTTTGGAGCAAAGAAAAAGGTCGCTTTTTCAGACTTTTCCGGCGAATCGGGTATATAGGGCTAGACCTATATTTTATAGACCAAACGGCACTTAGTGGTTGATGTGGTATGCATCACGCCGGCCGCCTTTACTTACCAGGGTTGTACCTGGTACTCAATCAAGACTGGGTCGAACTGTTAGCCAAGGTCATTTAAAAAAAAAAAAATCGGCCCTTGTCATGTCACTGAACCCACGACCTTCCGATTCGCAGGCGAGCGACTAGCAACTAGACCACGGCATTAAATAATAAGGTCACTGAAAAACTTAGTCATCGTCTTTAATTTCCAATCTTTCCGTTATGAGTCTCGGGAGGAAGAGTCGGTGTGGATTTTGGCATAGCTTTTATACGAAAAAATAGTTTTTACACCAAGAAATAGTTTTTATACTAAGAAATAGTTTTTTTTTACACAAAGAAATAGTTTTTATACCAAGAAATAGTTTTTACACTAAGAAACTCGAACACTTATTTTTATGTATACTTTTCTGTGTCAGTCAGGACAACCGGAACTGGCCGTAACAGGCTTTCTTACTGTCGACTCTACCCATTTGTTGGTCGCCTAATTTAATGCAGTGGCCAGGCACGATAATTTTGCATTTGTAAGCGTTACTAGGTAATGCTTTTATCAGACAAGGTGTCACGAGCTATTCCTTTTTGTTGATTCACTGTTGAGAGTATGCGTGCGCAGCTAGAATCGTAGTACTAATAACTGGTAGCTTTCACATGTTACGGTTTATGCAGAAGTGATGTAAGCAGGTTTGTGCGTTGTTGTTGTCTTTTTTTTTTTTTGCAATATGTTAATACAGTTAAAAAGCTTTGCGTGCTCGGTCAGACGTACACCAAACAGTGTATGTGTAAAATATACTAAGTAGTAATAATACATAGTAAAGTAATGAATTTTACAAAAGTAATAATACATAGTAAAGTAATGCATTTTTAAAAAGTAATAATACATAGTAAAGTAATGCATTTTTTAAAGTAATAATACGTAGTAAAGTGATGCATTTTTTAAAAAGTAATAATGCATAGTAAAGTGATGGATTTTGTAAAAGTAATAATGCATAGTAAAGTAATGCATATTTTAAAAGTAATAATATATAGTGAAAAATACATATAAAAAAAGTAATAATGCATAGTAAAATAATGCATTCTTAAATATAATAATACATAGTGAAAAATTCATTTTTTAAAAGTAATAATACAAAGTAAAATAATGCAATTTTAAAAAGCAATAATACAGAGTAAAATAATGATTTTTTTTTTTTTTTTGGGTGTAATGTCCAGAATATTTGCATCATTCTTCTTTAAAGCCACATCTCTGAATCTTCTATACAATTTGTCACTAAACGACTAATTGTCCATTTTTCACTACCATTTTTCAGAATATGATTTGTATAGCTTTTAATTTTGTTTTGGGACAAGTACAGAAATTTAAGTATCTGTGCACATGGATAACATCAGATGGAAGATGCATTACTGAGATAAGAAACAGAATAGGACAGGCCAAAACTGCATTTTATAAAAATGAAAAACATCTTGTGCAATATATCCTTGTCATTGAGAGTTAGAATAAGAATTCTTGCTTGCTACATATATCCTGTTTTAACATATGGCTGTGAGTCCTGGACAATCAGTAGGCAGGCCAAACAATTTCTTGAGGTCACACAGATGTGGTTTTACAGAAGAATGCTTAAAATATCTTGGACAGCCAAGAAGAGCAACCAAGAGGTTTTAAAAGCGGGAGCCTGATGACAACTTATCACAAACACCAGATGGAGACAGTCATCATTTCTCGGCCATGTTATGAGAAGAGGGAAAATGGAACATGTGATGACCACTGGAAAGGTCTGTGGAAGGAGGGATAGAGGAAGACAATGAGAGAAGATTCTTGACAGTCTTGTTGCATGGCATGGAGGTGTGTCAGCACACGAACTGATACATGCTGCAGGAGATTGCAGATTGGGAAGGGGCATGATCGCACACGCCAGTCAGCAAGGCAACTGATAGCTTTTAAGAATTCTCTTTCTCGTCTCAGTTGACAAAGACAGATTGCATATAATATTCTTCAGTGTGTAAAATGCTGCCTTTGTTTGAACTATTCTACATTTAACTTCTGTAATACATTTCACATCTGATGTTATCAAGGTACCCAAGTAAACGTACCCGCTTGCTTGAGGATTAAGGTCTTTGATACCGCCAGTATTTCTGTTTCACACTGCGCTTAGTCAGATCGTTTCTGTATTTTTATTTGATGATTTCTCTACAGCAGCATTCTCAGACTGCTTTTGGCACCCTATTGCCAAGCAGTCAGAACGCCTATGTATATCACAGTAACATTACTGCTGTCATAAATAAGGATCTCGTCTACTAAAGCATTTGCTGGATTGTGGTTGATGACTTACACGATTTGTTCTGTAGTCGGTTCCAGAAATCGTGACAGACTCAAAAAATATATCTCATTAACCGTTCTGTGTAAGTTGTTACAACTTGGCATGCAACTTGCTATTTTGCATGTCCTTGTTAGAATTTGGGTGCTTTATTAACATTCTACCCCAAATGACTTCACAGGACAGTCCAACATTTTAGAGAGTGTTAAGGCTGGGTTTCCTGGCTTTCTTATGCTTTTAACGACCCCAAAACATATAGAACTGGCCCTAACACTAACCCACCTGCGTCCCACGAGAGAGTGCAGCCTAGGTCCCACTACTGCATGCAGCCTAACTACCACCCCCTGAAATATTAGACTGTCCCGTGACCTGTGGATTTTCCCTGTGTGGCGTAGGATATTAATAAGGCACCAGAATTTGTTTTAAGGTAAACAAACCTCTAGTAATGTAGTGAAATAACAGAAAAGAACCATTATTAATGTTATTATCATAATAACGCACTTAATTGAGGCTTCTGTGGTTTGGGCATTGCGAACCTGCTTCGGAGGTACCCAATTCGATTCCACTTTGTGTTGATTTCAACAGGGGTATCGGGAACAGAGGTAACCTACTGAACAAGTAGTTTTAGTTGCCTAAAATAACCAAACACAGTCAACAAATGCTGAGGTTGGTTTTGCAACTTCCTCTGGGGATACGCAACTAACTTTATACGAGCTTGTACCTCTTAAAGTTCCCTCACCCTAGAGATAATTTGTTAGGCAGCTAAGGAACCCCCAAACCCTTACCGCCCAATGTTTTATTTCCGTGGGCGCCTTTGTGCAGCTGTTAAGATACATTTGTAATTTTACTTCTTCTTCTTCTTCTTCTTCTTCTTCTTCTTCTTCTTCTTCTTCTTCTTCTCTTCTTCTTCTTCTTCTTCTTCTTCTTCTTCTTCTTCTTCTTCTTCTTCTTCTTCTTCTTCTTCTTCGAGTTCATCCGAAGATGTAATTGCGTTGTGTCCGTTTAAAGCATAGCTACGATATTTGCACCTTTCGGCCAACACATCCGACTTCATTTGTTGACCGGGTTAGCCTTCCTACTATTTCAGGATGTAAATAAGCATAACAGGATTTCTATCAACAGGATAGGCCCGAGGCTGTTGTGTGGATCCGGATGAGGCATAACAATAATATACTTCAAGCTTTCTTGAAAAATCCTCTTAACAACTGTCACTCAATTTCCTTTATAATTTCAATGCTTACGCTATCATCGCCACAACCGCAATCACCATCATCATCATCATCATCATCATTATCATTAACTACATTATCAAATGAGTCAAGCGTTCACTTTTTTTAAGATATAACTGACTTTGGCGTTCTGCATCTTCAGATAGAACTGACTTTGTCGTTCTGGATCTCCAGATATAACTGACTTTGGTGTTCTATATCATATTGGGGATATTTCTCTGTGGCACACTCATAGACCATCCACTGCCAATTCTCTAGGCTTTCCTATGACTCATTGGCAGCTTATCTTTTCGGTCCTGACGAAGTTTTCCAGTGCCCCTTGACTCATGCATCGTCATTATCAACATCATCATGTGCTGATATATTTTCGCCTTCTCACACAATCACTGAAATCACGAATCAAGGCAGTGTTCTTGTATCGTCCTCATCCATATGGCAGAACAATCCAGTTTTTAAGTTGTTTGACTCCCCCTTGCTCCTTTTCCATCAGCCTTGCCAGTGATTACAAAGTTCTTGAATCCATTCTATCTCATAACATGTATGACAAACACAGACTGTCTACGCCTAATTTTTCTAACCTGAATGAGTGCAAGGTGGGAAATGACGACCATTCTTGGCATCATGAAGAAGTTAATTCATGCAAGACCGGCATCAGCTGGAGCCGGTCTTGGTTCATGACTTAAATTTTTTTTTTAAGTATCCAGAAACCATGAGTTGTAAACCCTTTGGCATGGTACTATGGATTTGGCAACCCTTCGGCCTTGATTTCATTATAGGTACCGTTAATCTGGAAGAAATGTGGCTTTTCTGTCTACCCACGGGAGTGAACCCGGACCACAAGGAGTTCGTCACCCGGTCGCTGCGAAGTCAGGTTTAACCAACTACGTTAGAGAGCCGGGGAGCATGACTTATATGAGCCAAAAAACTGTTAAGCTCTTTTCTTGTATTCGGTCGTTAACCATTTCATTTCCGCTTCACTCTTCCTTCTTCGTGTTTGGCAACTAGTGGCACATGAGGCTTCATAGAGGACTTTCCAAACTTTTATGTCCTGTGCAAACTTCAGTGCAGTTTTCCATGTCAAAGATGCCACACTCAGGTCACTTTTCATCGTTCGTCTCCATGGTTTTTTTTTGGGAGTCCCATTTTTTTTCCCCTCTGGTATCCATGTGAGAGCTGTTTTGGCAGGAATATCAAGATTTATTCTCATAACGTGGCCAAGCCATTTCCATCTTCTCTTGGTTATCATACTGTCTAGAGTTTCTTGGTTTGTGACTTTAAGTAGTTTAGTGTTTGAGATTGTATCTGGCCAGAAAATTTTGATAATTCTACGTAGACATTTGTGAAAGGTGGATAGCTTGTGTGCATCCTTTTTTGTTCATTCTCCAGCATACTTTCATGTGTATAAGCTAACCTTTAATTTCAACTGGAGTAATATTGTCTTAAATACTTTAATAACAACGATTTTCTTTAGATGTTTTATACCAAACAGCTATTTTGTTATTACCCTTCCCCCTTGAATTTTGCTACTGTACCAGATCCACTTCTTCTCTCTCGCGAATTTTAACGGGATTGAGTTTTTCCTTTTCTTTTACTACATTATCTAACTCTCCCACTTCTCTCAGTGTTATGGCATTGCAAGTGTATTTCATATTTTGTTTGGCCATCATTAGCAGTTCGACAACGATGTTGGGTCAGCTTAGGCTTGAGATATTATTCTGTGGGTGAATGATACATACACGTACAGCGAAAGTTGGTTACACTGTAGCACTGTTGTCAAAAAGAATATTACGTTCCACAGTGCGACTCTCGTACCTCTGCCCAAAATCACAACAGCGGATTTTTTTGTCTCCACTGAGACTGAACCACAGCATTTTAGGATCATGAAGTTGTTAACCGCATTCGCTAGACTGGAAATGTCTGTCTGTCTGTCTGTCTGTCTGTCAGTCTGTCTGTCTGTCTGTCTGTCTGTCTGTCTGTCTGTCTGTCTGTCTGTCTGTCTGTCTGTCTGTCTGTCTGTCTGTCTGTCTGTCTGTCTGTCTGTCTGTCTGTCTGTCTGTCTGTCTGTCTGTCTGTCTGTCTGTCTGTCTGTCTGTCTGTCTGTCTGTCTGTCTGTCTGTCTGTCTGTCTGTCTGTCTGTCTGTCTGTCTGTCTGCCTCTCTTTGTGTGTCTGTCTCTCTGAATTTGTCTGTCTCTCAGTATGTCACTGTAGAATCTCATTAATAATGTATTTAGGTAGTAGACGTCTCTATCAAAAATTTCTAAAAATGTTACATTCTCGTATACAAAACAGCAGTGTTCTTATTTATCTATCCTGCACTGCCAGGTCAAGAGAAGGTCACAACCGTTTCAGAATGCATTCATAAAAGCGAACGCTGCTATGAAACGGGCCCAACAAAACACGCATGACTGTAATAAAGCCGTATCAAATTATGGAATTCGGCAAGCTGAAAGCAGAACGGCCCTATAAAACGTTTGGCGGAAATGCAGATACAGCTGAATAAGGTCACGACGAACAGCAGCGCCAGATTCTGGGAGCTCACACACCTGAGGGCTCCGGCCTCCGAAACATTTGTAGAGGTTGACGAAACACCTACTCCCTTCTGGAACATTTACGAGCAGGCTTAGTGCTCTCCTCACTCCCAACCATATATCCAAGTTCTTTTCTTGGATGTCTTTAAACATTTTTTAGTATTTAAAATACAATATATTATAAAATGTTTGCATTTCAGAACGTAATAATAATAATAGTAATAATAATAATAAATTCAAAAAATAACACGATGTAAGGGAAATAACTATATTTCAAATTTTAAAAAGCTTGACTTCAAAGCTGACAAAAACAACGGAACATCTGGAAAGGTTGAGGTCTGAGTATTGATTTCGGTTATCTTCATGACACTCCAGACATGTCCATAGGTGATCAGATTCTTCCTTCAACATATACATCAGCGTCCCGCGGTTGATGGTCCCAGTCATGTGTTGGTTGACAAGACTTTTCGTGCGTCCGGTGTGCTTCTCGTGCCTGGCTGTGCCGATCTTTACTCCTAATTATTGCACTGTTAGCAAAGATGTGGATGCACTGTTCCTAAAATCCTCCAAACGTCTTACCAATGTAATAGCATTAACAATGTCGGCATGATCCATGGACCGGCCATCTGTAACTAAAACAGCGGCGACTAATCGGTCGGCTCCCTCCAATGATCCATCGGTGTATACGTATGTCCATGCAAGTTTTGGATAACAGTTGTAGACATGTTTAAGGTTCTTAGCATGCAGTACTAGGTCACATTCTTCAGCCTTTTTTGTCTATGCTTGAAATTGTTGTGACTGTATAGTTAGGCTGTAGGTCTATGCTGTATACATGGATCATTTCCCACGTTGAAGGATCTTTAGAAATGATTTCTGTTTTTTTTTTAATAGTAAAGTTTTGATAGATGGTGAAAGATTTGTCTTTTAAGTCGTTTTTAAGTTAAGGTATTTGCTTTTCTGTGCATTGGGTTATTGTTCATGCGTTTAAATTTTTCTGTTAGGGTGAGCACTTTTTCTTCCCTTCGAAGGCTCAAGCTCTGGAGGCCAGAAATTGCCTCCAGCTCATGGAGTGGTGTGCTTCTCATACCCCCAGTGATAATTCTGAGACCAGTATTCTGTATTTTATCCAGTTTGTGTAGGTTTAATATGGCTGCAGTGGAGTATGCTCCCATGCCATACTCCAGTTCTGGTCGTACGTATCCAGTGTATACTTGTCGTAGTGTTGGCATCTGTACAACAGCTTGTTCCAGTAAGTTTCTTCATAAGTCTGAGCTTCAGGGTAGCTTTCCTTTGGGTGTCTTTGATGTGGGAACCCTAGGTTAGATTTTTAGCATTTTACTTCCAAATATGGGGTGTTATCCTCTTTTGAAAGTACGTTGTTTTCTAGAGTGGGTTCGCTCCTGGCCGTATTATTTCAAAAATGACCTTGGCTCCCAGGTCGACCCAGTCTTGAGTGGGTACCGGGAGCAGTCCCGGGAAAGTAAAGGCGGCCGGCGTAATGCTGACCACATCACCCATCTTGTGCCGATTGGTCTATAAAAATATAGGTCTAGCCCTATATGCCCAATACGCCTAAAGGCGTGGAAAAGGGTTCTTTACTTTGTTTTTTGTTTTTTACACACAAACAATGTAGTTAAGGCAAACAATCAACAATCTAATAAGCTCTAATTATGACCGTGACGCATGGTGAAGTCAAACTTGTTATGTTAACCAAAACCTATGCTTCTGGCTGTAGCTGTTATGTCCGGTCAGAGAGGATCCATCTTTTCTTGCCGGACATCAGCTCGAGGCTTCTTGTTCCGGGAAAGACTCATTTTTTTTTTTCAATGAATGATGGTTTAAAGCGTATCGTCCGTTCCCTGTCGTATCAGGCGATGAAAAAAATAACCACTTTCTTGGGCTCACGGAGACACTCTGAATATCTCTTCCTATCTTGCCTCTGGGTCAAATAGCTTCTTGTACCCAACTCACACTGCTCTTTATTCAGACTACACATGGTATTTCTTAAACCAACTGTAGCCGGGTGGCCACGATTGTTTATATTTGGCAGCACTTGCGAGATAAATCTGGCAGGTCCTTACAAAAAGGGACGCACCGGAAAATCTGGCTCTTTTGCTTTGCGCATTCTAAACGGTCGTCCTCGGGACAGGAGGCTCCCACCCATCGGCTGGGTCAGGCGACTAAGTGGAGACAGACTGACTGGTTCGATGGCTTCACGATTTTGATGGCACGTTTTCAAAAGTTTGATCTAAATTTTCCCCAGTAGTGAAACTGTCAAATCTAGATATCAGTGTGTGTCACCGTTCGGAGATATTTGATTTCAGTCGCTGTAGGCGAATATTTATTTTTGTTAACTCAAGTGCTTAGCACATGTTCCGTGTGAACATAATGCTGATTATTAACATATTGTTAAATGTGAAGCATGTTAGTTTTGTGTTCACGAAAATTAGTAATAGTCGGTAAATTTAATGAATTATCGAGCTGAGCTGGTAATAATTCCGCCACTTTGCAATGATATGGTTGTGTTGTTGTCGTAATACGTATGCCACAGAAAACAACCCAAACAATTTATAGAGGCCTTAAAGATGTGGTTCTTACAAAGGAATCCTTAGCCTTCACTGGACAGCTAAGAAGAGCAATGCAGATGTTTTGAAAAAGGCGAGTGCTTGATGACAACCTATCACAAACTTCAGAAAGAGAGTCATCATTTTTGGTTATATTATGACAAGAAGAAAACTAGAACTAAAAGTGATCAATAGACAGATCTGTGGACAGAGAGACAGAGGAAGACAGAGCAAAAAGATTCACTACAGCCTTTTGTCATGGCACGGAAGTGTGTCACACGCTAACTGGCATACGCAGTTGCAGATCGCGGATTGTGGAGAGGCATAAAAGCCGGCAAGGCACTTGATGATGCTGATGCCAAACTGCCGACGCAAGCATTCAGTGCGCATCCATGGTGGTGACTGAATCGTATTAAGAAAAACCCACAATAAAGAATGAGAAGCGTGTAATAGAAGAAAAATGACACAGCAAAATCTACTAAAAGAAGACAAGCAAACTGGCACTGCGAAATGGATTAGGGCGGGAAGAAAGTTAAGCAATAATTACACACCAAAAAAAAAAAAAAAAACCACACATCTAGTTGCAATAAAAGCAATAATTCAGCAATCAAAATAAATGTGTGCATATATCAGGAATATTCAGAGGCGCCGGAACCTGAAAAAAAAGGGGGGGGGGGTGGGAAGCATTAGGCATTTTAAGCACCCACTCTCCACCAACAATTGTGGAAAAGGCGAGGGGGATGGGGGGGGGGGAGTGGCTGATCCCCCAATCCTCTTTTAGGGAAGCTGAAGGACCCCAGAAAATGTACAATGGTGCTAAGTAGGCTACATAGCCAGTATATAAATTCTATTTTCAAGTATTTTTTCACATTTGTGTTTCGTTTAACCATATTTCTTTATTTATTTGTCACTCATCACATAATAATGGGAGTCTACGGATCAGAAGGTCGTGGGTTCGCTTCCTAACGATACCAGACTTTTTTCAAGAACGACCATGACTCCCAGGTCTGCCCAGCCTTGAGTGGGTACCAGGTGCAGTCCAGAGAAGTAAAGGCGGCCGTCGTGATGCTGGCCACATCATCCACCAAGTGCCGGTAGGTCTATAAAAAATGTAAACTTAACTCTGTATTCCCTGTACTCTCAAAGGTGTGGAAAAGTGACCTTACACCACACAATGATAATGGCAGTAAATAATAATTCCAGTAAAATAATAATAATAATAATAACTATACGTATTTCAACTAGAAGTGCTTGAACATAGCTGATTTGGCTGAGTGTAGTGAGCATGGAAGTCTAGGTGCCACGTACTACGTTAATCAGGGACGTAAGCGACTTGTCTGCCATCCCCCGGCTCGACCCTGAGACCAGACAGGCATGGGCTTGTCACCTGACGACCAACGCGCTATCAGCTAGGCTGGAGAGCAGGAATACTGTATTCTTAAACAAGGCCTGAGTCCCCCTCACCTCCCCCCTCCCAATCTCCTCCCCCCCTCTCCTCCCCGCCCCATCTTTTCACCCCTAGAAAATTACAAGTAAATTGACCCCGCCCCCAATGATGACTTCATGGCGGCGCGACTGGCGTTGATCAAATGAAAAACAGTTACGTGGATTAACGTGGAACCTAAATACGAAACAGTTGGTTAAACAACGTAAACATTCACTGCAGAATTCTGAGCGTCAGAGTGAGCTCTGACTTCTGTGAGTGTTGCGACCATATGGAAATCAAGCAGCGATAGGAAAATCTGGCATTTGAAACAGGTTTGTGATAGAGATATACTGGTAGTTGAAACAGGTTTCTGTGAGAGATATACTGGTATTTGAAACAGGTTTGTGATAGAGATATACTGGTATTTGAAACAGGTTTGTGATAGAGATATACTGGTATTTAAAACAGGTTTGTGATAGAGATATACTGATAGTTGAAACAGGTTTGTGATAGAGATATACTGGTAGTTGAAACAGGTTTGTGATAGAGATATACTGGTAGTTGAAACAGTTTATGAGAAATATATACTGACAGTTGAAACGTTCGTGTGACATGGATATACTGATTGTTGAAACGTGCGTGTGACACGGATATACTGATTGTTGAAACGTGCGTGTGAGACGACTGTACCCTTATTTGAAACAATCTTGTGGCAGAGTTATACTGATAGTTAAAACAGTCTTGTGACAGGAATATACTCATTGATAAATGAATCAATCTTGTATTTAGGGCTATACGGATTTAAACCATTATCCGGACTTCGTTCCTGGTGTGCGAGGTAAGGAAATTGTTAACACTATTTTTTTTCCATACTACTGCCCAGATAGGAATTGTTTCGTAATACTTACTACTCAGATAGGAATTGTTTTGTACTGCTTACTACTCCGATAAGAATTGTTTTGTACTACAACTTAGACACTAGTATTTCCATGTGTCCTAAAAAACACGTCGTAATAAGCGACTTATTGAGGTTTTGTTATCATCAGTACTGTTGGGCCGAAAGACGCAGATATCGCAACCTAGCTTGTTTCACATAACCTGAGCTTTAGACTAATCGAGAGAGGGATGCATGGTCTCGAGGCATGGTGTCCGCATCGAGTTCTAGAGGTTCCTGGTTCATTCCCTGGTAAGGGCTGGCATTTTTTTTCACGCGGATTTGAATTTCTGGTAATCCCCTTGTCTCTGGGTAGTGAGATCAGATGCACGTGTGTATTGTTGCGCAGGTTTTAAAAAAATCCATTGGCAGTTGGAAATCGCAAAAAGTAGCCTAACGGCGCTGCCAGGGCAAAATTTTGAGTTAAAAGTCTAGTCAAAGTATTTCTGTATCCTCGCCGATGCTACAGAGCCCGTCATTATGCTGAGCTTCTTTTGACTCAGATTGAGTTAGAAGAAGAACTCCAATTCCAGTTGTTCAACAAAAATTCCAAACTTGATCCTTTTTTAGCAGCCCGGAGGCCTGCTATATGAAGGAAGGTTCCTTGGCTATCTTATTGGTTTTCCTATTCTTTGTGGTGTGAAGTCACACCTGATATTCCTGTTCTTTGTCTTTCTAAGTCCGGTGTGGTATTTAGGGTTCTGGGTCTGGTCTGGTCCAGGTCTCCTAACTTCCCTTATTGTGGGTTTGAGTTGACTGTTGCTGATGCTTTGTTTAACTCGTGCTGGTCGCTGCGCTGGTGTCCTATTGACTGCTGGGTTACCGCCCGTGAAGCCGCGGGGAAAAACCAAACAACACCACTTAGCGCCGTCTCCAACAATGTTCTTTTTTAGGACAACCAGGGCCGTCACAATCTGTTGTTGTGATCAGCCCGTTCCCCCCCCCCCCCCCCCCACAGAGTGTAGAGAAGTGGTGGAGGTAATTACTCGAATATGCCAGGAGATTTGATAGTGATGTCGGAAGATTGAGAGCGACAGATAGCTTGAGAGATTTGGGTTCCTGACGTTACTACTTCTGGTGGGTTGACATCCCCTAATCTGGAATAAGACTGAAGGACATTTTTTAAAATACTTGTGGTGTGGGGTTATGGTGGCGTAGGAGAGAATGGAATCTCCGAGTGCTGGTCCACTTTGGTGCAATGTCTTCAGCAAACTGCTTCAGAGCGTCCGGTTAGAAGAAAAACAGATAACTTATGAGTTACTACCCGTGTTCCATGATGTTCATCCGTTGTTCAAACTTCAAACCAGAAATGTAGACTGATCGAGAATTAAACAGGGACAAGAAAAGCTGATGTACTTAACATTTACCATAATTAGACAGAACTTGAGAGAATTCAGCCAACAGGCAACATTTTGTCAACATGGTTAACGCTTTAAGGAAACACACAATGTAAACTACAGTCTGTGTTCACAGGTAATGAAATGCACAACAGCAACGCAAAGGACAAATAGCCAGATAGGCTAGATATTTACTTTAGAGCGTTCATCCTGGTTGACTTATGTCCATTTTCCTGTTCCAGGTCAGAGGTCGGAAAGTTGTTTCAGCTTCCCGCCAGTTGGGTTGCAGATTTTCAGGCGCTAAATTTGGCCGCTTCACATTACTTTAGGATGGGAGTGCTGAATTTTCGGGGCTTTACATTCATGATGCATTTGTTTGTGTGTGTGTGTGTGTGCGCGCGCGCATGTGGGTGTGTTAGGTGAGGGAAAAAAAGGGGGAGGGGTGTAGAAGCTAAAGGGATATCATGAAAAAATATCAAACCAAACGCAAGGCAGAAACAGTCAGTTTCACAATATCACAGACAGAAACGACAAGTGAACGTTACGGCTAAACAGCCCTCATCACATCACATAAACTTACAATACCACTGATGCAAACAGGAATACACGAAATCACTTAACTGACATACCTCCGACAGCTATCACACCCGTGTCTGACCATAGAATATCTGACATGCATGTTGCTACCGGAAATAAATACAGGTCAGCAAAAACCTCGAGCGACAAGGGCCGTAACTGAAAGATATTAGATAAAACTGTAAATTCCCTAGGTGAACTGGTGACCATTGAAATAATAAGGAGCTTAAAGGGCCACTAACTTTCTGTGAAATGTTTTAAAATTATCGCCTTTTTCCCTTGTTAGGTAATCTATGCTTTCTTCTCCTAACATACCTCTTGTTCTTGTTCTTGTTCTTGTTCTTCTTCTTTTTCTTCTTCTTCTTCTTCTTCTTCTTCTTCTTCTTCTTCTTCTTCTTCTTCTTCTTCTTCTTCTTCTTCTTCTTCTTCTTCTTCTTCTTCTTCTTCTTTTTCTTCTTCTTCTTCTTTTTCTTCTTCTTCTTCTTCTTCTTCTTCTTCTTCTTCTTCTTCTTCTTCTTCTTCTTCTTCTTCTTCTTCTTCTTCTTCTTCTTCTTCTTCTTCTTCTTCTTCTTCCTCTTCTTCCTCTTCTTCTTCTTCTTCTTCTGCTTCTTCTTTTTCTTCGTTTACCAGAAGATGTAAGTGAGCTGTGCCTATCAACAGCATGGTTGCCATATTTGCACCTTTCGGCTGACACATCCGACTTGTGTAGCCATCTGATGACCGGGTTAGCCTTCCGGAGTCCTAACAATCAGCACTGGCTACACCTCGAAGACAGCGTGAGCAGTAGAAGATAAGACATTTAAAAGACAAAGAACAGGTGTGGTGGAGGTCTACTGAAGGTCGTACAAGACAACCCGGGGGTGGGCAGTAAACCAGGTAAAGTAAATACAGTAAAGGTCACTTTCCACGTTAGTGGCGCATCAGGCCAATGATAATAGACTCATATTTTAAAGACCACGACAGGTTATGTGGCCAACATGACGCTGGTCGTCTTTACTTCCAAGGACTTTACCTGGTACCCATCTAAGTCTGCGTCGACCTGGGAGCCAAGTTCATATTTGAAAAAAAAATCAGTGGGAAAGGGGGGGGGGTGGGGCTGGAAGTGGAAAGAATGTGAAAATAAAATACACAGTAGGAACAAACAAATAAAACAGAAGCAGACAAATAGAATAAAAGATCTTATTAAAAAGATAGACAAGCTGAAACTGACTAATGAACTAATGAACCCAAATGACTAATGAACCCAATTTTGTCGACATACAGACTTGTTGACTGTTTGCCTACACGGACATGGTTATTAACAGGTTGCATGCCGAATTTCATCCTTTTAAACGGAAGCGTTACTGAGACACATAATTTTAAAGTTAAGCACGACTTTTGAAACAGATTATGATTATGCAATTAAACAATATAAACTGTGCTAGAGAAATAATAAACAAAAATCAAATAAATAGACAATCAAACAGGCAAACGGATGGAGAGGGGAAAAAACAAAGACATAGGATATACAGACCAATATAAAATCTGTGAAATCTGTGTGTCCTATCTGAGAGTAGGGTATATTACCATCTGCTGCGTTATTGCGGCTAATGGCATGTAATCAAACACTACTTATTCTCGCCAGCTGTGACAAATAATGGTACATGATTCTGATGAAGCATAGAGTAGAACGTTGAATACCCCCTCCTGGATAACGTTCAGCTAATCTCCCAGGGACTTTCTGACAAATGGTAAGAATAAAATATTAGTTAGAACCGCCAGATGACTCTTGGATTATACTATCAAAAAAGTCACAGCCACTAAAAGGAACCGGCGTCTGTGGCTTTAAGCGTTGCGAACGCGCTTCGTAATGCCGGGGTGCCGGGTTCGATCCCAGCTGCAGGCCTTGTGCCCTGCGTTGGTTTCGACAGTAGTATCGATATGCCGACCGTCCAGAGGCAATGGCAAACTACTGGACATAAATTTGCCTAGAAAACCCACAACAGCCGAAAAATGCTGGGGTTGATTCTGCAATGTTCTGTAATAATACGCAACTAATTTTTTTTTTTAGCTGAAAGGAACAAACATTCTCACTATTTTGACATTCTGCATCTTTGTAATGCAATAAGTGAAATTATTTAAATTTCCCACAAGAATACCCTAGGGTTCAACCAATATATTGACACGTTCCCCCCCCCCCCCCATCTGGGTCACGATAATTTTAAGGCGTACGGCCTTTCCCGTTAGTTTGGTGTGTGGCCTCCTCTTGCGTGGATCAGTTACTGGCATCTCCTGGACATGTATGCGATCAGATGTCTGATGTGGGCCTGTGGGATGGCTGCTCACTCCTCCTGGAGTGCCTGGAACAGATCACGACCATTAGCTGTAGCAACGTTTCGGCGACAAACAGTTCATCCAACAGGTGCTAAATCGGACGTGTCTGCAGACAGGGGTGGACAGAGAAGGCTTTTAATGTTATTGGCAACAAGGAACTGCGTGATCAACCGTGCAGAATGGGGTCTGGCGTTACCCTGTTGAAAAAGATATCTGTTGGGATTCCAAAATTAAAATAAATGTGGTCGAAGAACTTCACTGACATATCGTTGCTCATTCAAGCTTCCATCTATGTGCACCAATTGACTCCTTTCGTTGTAACTGATCATTTCCCATACCATTACACCTCCACCACCATGCAGCAGAGCTTCATCAATACAATTTTGGGCCGAACCTACATTTAGCTTACGGTAGACGTTACGACATCTATCATGACGCTGCAACAAAAAGAACGATTCTTCACTGAGCCAGACACGTCTCCATTGATTGTCACCTGCCAGGGACGATGTTGATTGGCCCAAGAAAGTCGATTTTCTCGGTGGCGACGCGAAAGGCCAGGTCTTCAGTCTGGTCGTCGTGCCCAGAGTCCAACATCATGCTGTCTGTTCCGAGCAGTGTGATCAGACACATGACGTCCTGGAGGCAATGCCTGCGCGGTTAGGGAAGCTGTTACAAATCTGTCTCTGAGGTGACGAAGCCAAATACATCGTTTAGATGCCTGGCAACCTGACTTTGACTTTCTACTGCCTGCAGTCGGTCAGTAGCAATATTCCTTAAATTTATCGATAGAGACGCCATTCGCGAGTGCTTAAAAATGAACTGAATGTTTTGGTGCAGCATTATCCTCCTATAGGGTTGCACTTGCATAGGCAGTGATCAGTGTTCAAACCAAATTGTGTTGCCCTCTCGTGCGTGTATTATGAGCTATATTTACAAATATGGGTTTAAACACAATTGACCACTGCGTTGTAACAATTTAAGAAACCAACACAATTCACGCCCACATGTCCCCTGGACACGGTAAACAACATTTGAGTCACTTTTAATATACCCAAGTACGACATTTTATTTACAAACTAATAAAAGTGCGCCATCGGATAGCTATGCGTTTATTTTTAACTGTATATAAACATATGCGTGACTGTGTGTTTATTTTTTATGCTGGTTTGAGTCGTGAACCGTGCATCAATGAGGCCAAGCAGCTATCTCAAACCATTCTGTGGACTGTCTAATACTGGGTTTCAGGGACACTGTCTCTAAGCACTGATATGTATCTATACCCGTGTTCCTCAACAGCGGACTAGCACTGGACAGTGGAAATTTCCAGGTGATCCGCTTGAAATATCCACACAATCCTGTAGCGCCAACATCACTCAGTCCTACACTGCTGCCGATAAATGAGAGGTTTAAAGCGACAATGTAGCGCTAGAACTATAGGTCATGTTGGTAATAAAAACCAGAGACATCGAATAGATGTTACTGCAGTGTTTACTCTTTCAGAAACAACACTCCAGCACGCATATTAGATTTTTAAACTTCCAAGCAGCAGATGCCAAAAAAAGCTAAAATTTGAAATTTTATAACTGGATTTAAAACATAAAATACTGTCTACGTACAGCGCAGTTCTGTTGCTTATAAATTACTGAAATCGTTTTATAATCTATTGTTCTACTAACTAGGGTTCGATTTATGTGGACGGTTATTTAGGATTTCTTATTTATTCCTGATCACCGGGTGTTAGAAGGTTGAAGATTTTTAATTTAGAATTTCGATAATTCCTTCAATGTAAACATGTTATCATTTTCAACAACGATAATCGCTCTTTGTTTACAGAGGATCTAACTGAGCAGAAGAAGTAAATTCAGTCAAGTCATGACGGTGTTATTGTTCCTGTGTTTATCATCAATGCTGCTTCTCAGCCCTACAGAGGCAGGGAGTCGTTATCGCCGACAGCAGCCAGGCAATATTAGCTCACCAGATGGCACAGAAACAGGTACTAAAGCAATTATCGATAAGCTACGAATATTCATTAACAGCCACCTGTGCAGAATCATCATTATTTTATACGTTAAAATATTGCATAGGGTTATCAGCTTATTTATTATTTAAAAAATTCAATGTAGGTGTATCAGCCATGTGCACCTGTGGAAAGGTACCCCAAACAGCAGAGCATGTACTCCAGGACAGCACCGAATTTGACACATTAAGGCAAACCTTTTGGCCAGAAAGAACAACGGTGGAACGTACACTTTATGGACCACTGAAAGACGCAGACAAACACAACCGAACGTTTCGACCAAATCTTTATCAATGTAATATTAAATACAGAACAAACTGTAAATAGCATTCCGTTGACAGAGACTTTGATCGAAACGTTCGGTTTTGATTGCGCGCGTCTTCTCTATTCCTTCAGCTGGGCTTTCTAATCACATTTTATATTATATTTAGCATTTCTTGCAATCAGCTTAACTGCATTCACCCCCATTTACGTTATTTTTTTTTATTTATTTGTTAGCTTAAAAAAAAAAAACTTTCCTTTGCGGAGTAGAAAGAATGGAATCTCGGGTAATCAGGCGTCTCGATAAGGGCCCGTTTCCACCCCTTCGGGCGTATTGGGCATATAGGGCTAGACCTATATTTTATAGACCGGCACTTGGTGAGTGATGTGGTTAGCATCAAGCCAGCCGGCTTTACTTCACAGCACAAATAGATCATCTGTTTCTGCTAACATAAGAACTGAAACTCTGTGCTTGCTGTTGAAGATGGGGACACAGCTCTTATGTGAATGCCCTGAATACTGTGGTGTTGATTCCTAAGTCAACATTCAACATTTTACTCTGATAACAGTAAAGGTGTCGTTGACTTAAGCGACCCATAATTGAAAGAATTTACTGGCCGTTTTCAACATGTAGAATTTACCGGAAAGTTTAACATCCCATCGACCCGATGCACTGCAACCTGGAGGCCAACCCAATATGGCAATTCTGAGATACCCCGTTCACCTCCATAGTAAGGTATACTTGCGGTACACGCAACGGCCGCACCAAACATTGCTTACGTGTAATGTATCCCTTCATACACCTCGCATTGGCAGTCTCTGCACACATGACCAAAAACACACCGGTGAACTATGTACAGGTGGCTGCTTCGGGAGACCCACGGCCCGATCGCACAGACACACTATGTGATGTGTGGTGATCGTCTTCTGACGGCTCTCCCTCTAAGAGACCCCGTCACTCAAGGCCCAAGGTAGATACACCCCTGCCATCTTTTCCCATGATTTTTTTTTAAAGAGGCTAAGCAGCTCCTTTGAAATCATGTATGGAAATTCTCTGTACACGTTATTCTTTATTTCATATTATTTTAACCATAAATATTTATATGTGTGTGTGTGTTCAGCAAATTGTTATTTGTTTAATTATACTCCTCTCTACATGGGTTCTGGTGCCCCATTTTGGAAAGTAAAAGAATAGACCTACTGCCTCCCTAACAAACATGTCGTAAAAGTCGACTAATTAAGTGTGTCTACTTCGAAGTAGGAATGCACCAGCCTGAGCGGTAAGAAACCAACAATATGCTTACAAATAAGCCAGATGTGTAAAACTGATGTGCACACCAATTTCTGGAACATTACTACAGTACAAAAGTGGATAAACAACGAAAACTTTAGGGTAACAACTGGTGAATGCGAAGAAGAAGATTATTATGCTCCTAAATTAGAAAAAAACAACAACAGTCGATTCATAAACAGTTTGCTGTCAGTAAAAACAAGACCACGTGCAGACTGTAATAGTGACCAAATGCCAGTCATTGGAAAACAAAGGTTAAAGCTGAAGCAACTAAAGAGGGTTCAAAGAAATACCACGTTAGATTAGATTTGGCAATGCTTGAATCAAATCAAGAAATGGTTTATTTAAAATATACACAATCCTATTAAGAAGATAAGCAGTATTTATGAGCAATGGAAAATGCTATAAGAGTCATTACAACAGACATCAAAAGAAATATTACCAGAAGTAAAGAAGACAGCAAAGAATAAATGAATGACTGGGGAAATTTTACATCTGATGGAAATGAGAAGAAAAATAAACACAACCAAGAAGAATATAATAGAATACATAGAGAAAAAGTACCTAATGTACTATAGCTAGAGAATTATGGCTAAATAATAAGTGCAAAGAAATTCAAGAACAAAGAGAGAACATACAAGACAAGTATACAAGAATAAAAAATCTATAAGGTTAATATATATATATATATATATATATATATATATATATATATATATATATAATATATATATATATATATATATATATATATATATATATATATATATATATATATATATATATAATAAGTAGCTGTTCGAAAACAAAAGAAGGTGACACACTATTGGACAAATCGAAGTAATGGAAAGATGGACAGAGTATATAAAAGAGCTATACTATGAAAACAGCAGAGTAGAATAGAGAGTCATGAGTATTGGGAAGAACCGCCAATCATGAAAGCAGAAGTGGAAGATGCCATGATTCACATGAAGAATTGTAAATCTCCTGGACCAGATAACAGCACGATTGAAGAATTAAAAGCTGCTGGTGAACTAGATTTAGAAGTTTTGATAAAATTTTTCAATGATATTTATAACAGTGGACACCTACCTGATGACCTTTTGAAATCTCTTTCCATACTTTTACCAAAAACACTTGGTGCAATGTAATGTGAAGAACATCGAACAATTAGCTTATTGGGTAATTTAACTGAAATATTAATGAGATTTATCATTAGAAGAATAAGGTGCAAAATTAAACCAGAATTGGAGAAGACCAGTGTGGTTTAGTTAAAGTTAAAGGCACAAACAACGCCAGATTTATTTTGAAAACACTTTCAGAAAGAATGTCTGTCGAGATGTGCCAAAGCCAATCAAGTAATGGGGCAACTATCTCCCCTGTTGACACACAAGCAGATTCCTCGGAGTACTAAAGTGAATTTTATCAGAACTATTTTTTGGCCAACACTATGCTATCAATGCCAAACGTGGACACTTACATCCTCCAATAATCGTAAAATTGTGACAACAGAGATGAAATGCCTTAGAAGAGCTGCAGGAGTTTCAAGGAAAGTCAGAATACGAAATCACACGAATGCTAGGAATAAAGCCAGTCTTACAGGTCATCAAAGAAAAACAAATGAAGTGGTTTGTACACCTAACAAGAATGCCCTGGTACTATCTGCCACAGCGAGCCACACTAAAGCGTTACAACGGGTATAGAGCGAGTGGAAGACCTCGGAAAAGATGGAGTTATGACATTTGGATGCGCCTTACAGAAATGAACATCAGTCTTAACAGTGCTCTTGACAGAGCTCACCAACGAACATTACATTTCCCCTGGACACTCCGATGAGGTACAAAGTGGAAGAGAAGAAGAAGAAGAAGAAGAAGAAGAAGAAGAAGAAGAAGAAGAAGAAGAAGAAGAAGAAGAAGAAGAAGAAGAAGAAGAAGAAGAAGAAGAAGAAGAAGAAGAAGAAGAAGAAGAAGAAGGAGAAGAAGAAGAAGAAGAAGATTAGAAGAAGAATACTGAAGTACATCGTGACAATAGGAAAGGTGGAGGGGAGGAAAGACAGAGAGAGACCGAGAGAATAGATGCTGAACCGTTTGACATCATGGCATGGAAGATCATCTTTGTCAGAGTTGATTGAAAGTACATCAGACAGAATGTTTGGATAGACATGACTACCTACACCACACGGCACGGACTTTAGAGAAGAAGAAATTAGGATTATGCTCCTTACGGTCTATAGGTTTCTAAGGCTTTCTTTATATGCGTTGCTTGTCTCACCATTCCTGATTATAAGCCCCGTTCTTTTTATCCTTCATACCTTACTTATGTCACCACAAACTATAACTTGACCTCATAACCAACGCAGACTTGTCATTACAGAATCGACCGACAACGAAGACCACAATGAGGCTTCAAACAGTGATTCCGTACCTCTCATTCCTTTGGATATCCAACCACCTGGAGTTAATAAAAAACAAGATAATGGGACATGTCCTCATGATTTCTGTCAATTATGGGAAATGTGTGACAGTAATGAAATCTGCGTGACGTCACCTGCACCTGAGTGTAAGATCCAATGCTTGAAGAAGGAACCCCAAGAGACTGATTATATAACCACAACAGGTAAGTGATGACCAGTTTGACACATATGTTTTCTCCACGTGTGATCTCCCCCCCTCCCCCCCCCCCCCCCCCCCCCCCCCCCCCCCCCCCCCCGCCCCTCACAGTCATTTGTAAAATTTATATAGCTATTATATGAAAAATAATTATATTCACACTTTCTAGGTTATCTTTTTCTTCGCTTTCGACGGCTGTAAACTCTGAAAGAAAGTCCTGGTTGTTCGTTTATTTCTGGTTCTCATTTTGGTCTTGTTCCAGAGTTTTTTGCAAGCATGGACAACCAGTATTTTATCAAAGAGTAAGTATAATATATATACTTGGATAGTGAGACTAACAATAGAACTAAGCGTTTAGTGATGTTGAAACTGTTAACTAATGACACAGCTCTATCAGTTTTCTAAAAGTCATATACCAGATTCACGGTAAATTGACGAGTAATTTATTATATGTGCTTGATGTGTCATCTGTCGAAATACAAGTATGCTGTGTAACTGGTTGTTTTCTGTCAACAGAAACTGCGCTTCCAGAGAAGATCGCCACACTTCGACCTATGTCGGAAAGAACATGTCCAAAATTTCCAGGGATAGCGTAAGTTTTCTGCTGAAAAATAAATAGATACATTTTGTTAGAAGATGTCGAATCTGATCTCTGCTGCGATTTAAAAATGTTTGCAAGCTAGAGAAATGAAAGGACAAGAAGAACACATTTGACAACAGGATAGGGAAACAGCGGTCTGACTTGGAGGAAAGAAACATTAAGCCCAGAGACGGGGCAAATACCAGAACTTTAGCCACGAAAGTGGCGCAAAAAAACAAGACCACTAATATAGCCAGAGAATACGACAGCTTCGACTAGCTGGCGGCCGGTTGAGCGTAGTTGATTTTTTTCTCAAAAGGAAATGGAACTTACATAAATAATACATGTAATAAGTTAGATTCCAATAACAAAATGCAAACAACCATTTTCAGTTGACGATGACATCAGGAAGTAAATAGGGATAAAGGAAACAATTATTACAGAATGACTGAGAGATCAGCACTTGAGAAGAAGCATATTAATTCATGTGATGCAACAGTGATCGTGAAATCCAGTACTCAATGTGGAAGACTTCTCTTAACACGGACAGTTTTAGCTAGTCACCCTCGTCATCGCCTTAAGTTATGATTCCATGCCTTCCTACAGCACAATATAACACAGTCGTCTGGACAGATGGACAAATGCCTACACACAAAAACAAACAGCACTCTTGAAACCAAAGACATTGTCAGTGAAACAAACTTAAGACCTTCACGGCAAGAGGCAAAAGTCCTAAGCACATAGATATGGAAACCTCTTTGTTGAATTTTGTATGCTTAAAAAATGTGTTGTCAAATGTTTCACATTAATGGAAAACAATTAACATGGTGTCAAATTTTCCAAACCTGAATACACAAATATTATTTTGTCAAATTCTCTCCACTTTAGGGAGAAATGATAGATTTTGCACATTTGAAAAAAAAAGTATCTGTTGTAAAATTTTCCGCAATTGATGTTAAAAAACAGATACAAGTTACGAATGTCACTCCATCTTGTCGGGCGCGATATTTCCCGTCGGCTTCCATTCACGTAGTGGCCATTACCACGGGATATTCTATGTGGTTGGCGTGGGAAGGAGGGGGGGGGGGGGGGGGTCTTTTATAAGATGGCATTCGTTCGGCCTTCGCTCGCCGCACGAAATGTATTTTTTGGAAGCTTGTATTGTCGGGAGTTTTTGGGAAGGTTGTTTTGTCGTGAGTTTTTGGGAAGGTTGTTTTGTCGTGAGTTTTTGGGAAGGTTGTTTTGTCGTGAGTTTTTGGGAAGATTATATTATCGTGAGTTTTTGGAAAGTTGTATTGTGAGTGTTTTTTTTTTGGGGGGGGGGGGGACACCGCATGTGCCTGTGTACAAACAAGAAGTATTGCTGGGGAAGGAGCAGAGGGCGCGACAATTCGTGAGAATCGAAACAGGGAAGTTTTTGTATTTTTAAGTTCCTTGTTGGTGGCTTCCCCTTAGAATAGGAAGTTACCACTAAGGAACGTAGAAATACAAAAAACATCCCAGATAAGCAGAAACCGTAGAGCAAGTAGCACAGTGTACATGTAATTATGCAACTTAACGGTGACAACACGAGGAAAGAGAAAACTTCTTGTTATAGAGTGGATGCCAGTTGTGCAAATTAAAGAGACTGTGCGGACTAAATACTCTACCGGGAGCGCGACTGAGAGACAGTGAGACTTGAACCCCTTTCCTAGTGATACAAAACACCTTGCCCTATCAAAAGCCATCGCGCACTGATGTTTTGCATGGAGCCGAGAAACTGCGCTTGGTATAATTGGATTAAAAAAAAAAAACACAAGTCCCACAACACAGTAACAGCCAGGTACGGACAGTCGCGACTGACAAAACCAGGCTGGGAATATGTCACACTTGTCGGCATGCTTGGAACAAGATCATACGGCTGGACTTCATTTTATTCTGCTTTGTAGTGATGGTGCCTTTACATATTCAATTCTGCCTTGAGTTTGAAGTATGCCAGCTTGTTGATTCGAGGATTAGTTTGAGCTTATTCATAATTGGATTTACTTGAAGGCAAGACAAACAAAAACGTATACACATTTGTGTTGTGTTGTGGCGACGTCAAAGTGATGGACCCTGAACAGCCTTACCATCAAACAGATAATTCTTTTCACACTCGGGGTTTAATGTTAGTGCAATTGTCCAAGTCGCTAATGGATGATTCCTGTAATGTTGAACAGTAGCAAATAAATGGGGCTTTGGTCATATACAGTTCTTGGTCCTAGTCGTAGGCGTAACGAACCTGGCGACTATTAAATTAAAGAACACTGCCACACGTTAAACCTGCCCACTTTACCTGCAACTGCGAAAAGACACCTGGCCTCAAGAGCAAAGTGTGCAGAGCAAGCTATGGGAAATCATGCAGGACATGCAGCTGGCATACGAGTTCATAGAGGCAACCCACCTGATGGTCTAACCTGAGCATACGAAGCCGAACGCAAAGAAGAAGAAGAAACCCTTGACACAAGGAATACATAACACTTCCACACACAGGACAGCCCGTAGGATTGGCAACGACAAGAATGGGAGCCGACACAAAATCTCGTACCCGACGAGATAGGATGATATTCGTTATGTGTACCAAAAAAAAAACAACATGTTTTTAATTTAACACTTACACTCAAAGGTATATAAAAATGTTGTTTGAGCCCATAGTTGTACATAAGTATGTACGTTCCCAGGCATAATTTAATGGAATACACGCCATTAAAGATGCATTAGCTATGAAAGTCTATAGGGCTAGCGCACTGACTAAAGAGACTTTCATGCGGGATGTGACAAGAGCCACATTATGCAAAGGATCTGCAGATATGTGACAAGAGCCACATTATATAAAGCATCTGCAGATATGTGACAAGAGCCACATTATATAAAGGATCTGCAGATATGTGACAAGAGCCACATTATATAAAGCATCTGCAGATATGTGACAAGAGCCACATTATATACAGGATCTGCAGATATGTGACAAGAGCCACATTTTATAAAGGATCTGCAGATATGTGACAAGAGCCACATTATATAAAGCATCTGCAGATATGTGACAAGAGCCACATTATATAAAGCATCTGCAGATATGTGACAAGAGCCACATTATATAAAGGATCTGCAGATATGTGACAAGAGCCACATTATATAAAGCATCTGCAGATATGTGACAAGAGCCACATTATATAAAGAATCTGCAGATATGTGACAAGAGCCACATTATATAAAGCATCTGCAGATATGTGACAAGAGCCACATTATATACAGGATCTGCAGATATGTGAAAAGAGCCACATTATTTAAAGCATCTGCAGATATTTGACAAGAGCCACATTATATACAGGATCTGCTGATTGATGATGATGCTGATTAGGATGATGTCTTTGTTAACTATGCGGTCAAAGTCGAACAGGCGTGATGATGCGTGGTATTTTGACCAGTCCCCTACACATAATTTGTAATATTATTTACTATTTTCGTTAACGTGCATTGATTAACAAGCCGTATGGGAATATTATCAGATCTCGTGTTCAGTTTTACGAGTAAAATGGGGAAACCTTGCTCTGATGTACTTTTGTAACGTTGAGCAGACCTAGTTACATTTCTGATATTGCACTCACAGATGCCGTCACGGGGTACCTGACTGCAATGATACGGAGTCGGGGTCGGAATCTTCCTTCAGTTGTCGGTGTGATTCCGGCTGGACAGGCGACCTTTGTCAACGAGTATGTACTTTGCCTTGTGTACACGGCACATGTGATGTTTCCGCACACGATGAAATGTTTTGTAGCTGTCAACATAAATATATGGGAAAGCTGTGTGCTGAACTTGTTCCTGACACTAAAGGTAAAGAATTTATTGTTGTTCTTTTTTGTTTACTTTTTAAACTCTTAAATACGGGATTTTTTTTTTTTTTTGAATTTTTATTGGCAAAGGATTTTTGTCTGTCAATTTTTAATTTGAGTTTCTTCTTAAGGGTTAATTGTTTGCAGGGTTTTCAAAAATATTTTGATTTCATTAAGGTCTTTGCACTATCTGTGACTACACGTTTTTCCTGTCTACTAATGACATCATCCAAAGCAGCGCTTCTCAACCTTCGTAATGTGGCGACCCTTCAGTACAGTTCTTCATGCTGTGGCGACATACCCCGCCTCCAGGCATACAGCTATTTTTGTTTCTACTTCATAACTTCAAAGAACATGTGTTTTCCGATGGTTTTTGGCGACCCTGTGGGTCTAAAGTCGCAATCCACAGGCTGAGAACCGCTGATCTAGGGCCTTTCTGGCGGTGGGGAAAAAGTTAAAAGAGTTTCTGTTGTACAAAAATTAACACTGAAAGGTGTAATTAAGAAAAAGTGAGAGGTTTAGCAACAGATGGGGCAGTAGAGTACTGATACAAATAAAACGCGAGGTGGGTTGAGGGAGGCTTCAGCTCCAAATATAATTTTTTAGAGTGGACGCTCTAGGGGAATGAAGCCTTGTTTAAGTGTACAATAATAATAATAATAGTAATTTGTGTGACTATATATAACAATATATTTGAAACAATATAGAATTGATAAAGAAGTACTTGAAAAGGGAACGTCTTAATATAGGAAGAAAAAGGATGAAAACGGGGAGGGGTGGGCTCAGCTCGTTCAGCTTAAGATTGTAACTTTCTGTAAGGATTCATTGGTATTTTAAAAAATAAATTAGCTTTTCTTGCTTGCCATTGAGTTTTGGGTATGATTTTCACATGAACACGTTTTTACCGTGCTTGAAAGTATCATGCAACTTATTATATACCCAGCATCATAGAAACATATTGCCATTGTTTCTTCTTGTTTGTGGATGTGGGCAACACCTTCTTAGCTGGCTACCCAGGTGTTTGTGAGTGACACACTGGTACACAAAGAAGACATCGAGACGTTTCTATGCATGATATGTTAGTTTCATCCAAAATCGTGTGTGTGGTGGTGGTTTCTTATCAAGTTGTTGATCTCCATACAACCCTTGTTTGAGTGGCTGGTTTCAAACTGCCGGCTGCATGCAGAACTGGATTGTCTCTGTGATAGAACTCTCAAAGGAGTCCGTAGACCCCAAACAACTGCAAAACGCTTGTTGACAGATGAAAGTAATGCTGATAAAAAAGAGCATTTTGGCATTGAATCATCTGGACGTTTAGTTAAGTACTTTACATTTCACTTTCTGTCATTTTTATGTAATTTTGTTAATTGGCGGGTAGTCGAAGAAGAGGAAAGTAAAGAAGAACATGGAATAACAACATCAAAACCCATATGGACAGGACTAAGTTATCATACATGCACTTATTCATCAAGCAGAAGCAGAGATGGCGGGTTTTATTTGCTAATAGTGCTTTCATAAATACACATCGACGACCCTAATGGGTCAAGGGTTATGTTATGTTACATGTAATTTTGTTATAGATATTTCAATGGAGCACAGGCAAAAACTGTATTTTATAAAATGAAAAACATCTTGTGCAATATATCCTTGTCATTGAGAGTTAGAAAAAGAATTCTTGCTTGCTACATACATCCAGTTTTAACATATGGTTATGAATCCTGGACAATCGGTAGACAGGCCAAACAATTTCTGGAGGCCTTGGAGATGTGGTTTTACAGAAGAATGCTTAGAATACCTTGGACAGCCAAAAAGAGCAACCAAGAGGTTTTTAAAGAAGCGGAAGCCCGAAGACAACTTATCACAGACATCAGAAGGAGACAGTCATCATTTTTCGGCCATGTTATGAGAAGAGGGAAAATAGAACATGTTGTGACCACTGGATTGATATGTGGAAGGAGCGATAGAGGAAGACAACGAGAGAAGATGCTTGACAGTCTTGTTGCATGGCATGGAGGTGTGTCGGCACACGAACTGATACATGCTGCAGCAGATCGCAGATTATGGAGAGGCATGATCGCCCACACCAGTCGGCAAGGAACCTGATGATGATACCTATAGCTGTTAGCGTGCTAAAAAAGTGAGTTGGGGTTAAGTTCCCAGCAGTGACAGGCTTGTATTTTGTGTGCAGTGCTCTCTGCGTCAACCCTGTTCCGGATTTAGGCATAAGACAAATTAAGCTAAGCTTAGGGCCTCATAATCTGCAGGGGCGTCACAAAATTCCTTTTTTTTTACAAAAGCGATTTTCTTTTCATAGAGCGTGTAAGAGGGTTATATAATTTATGTGATTTTGCAGACACATTCTTTGTTATTTCTGTTACTAAAAAAAAAGGGGGGGGGGGGCAATATACTTCCATCATCCATATATTTAATAGGTGTATATAGTCTGAAGGCTCAGTGAAGATCAAAATCTATTCTTGAATATAGAGAAAACGAAAATAATGTCCACAGATAAAACTGTCTGTCACCCAAAAATAACAACAACAAAACATGGTAAAGAAATGGAAAATGTGACAAACTTTTAATATCTAGGCTCTGTAATAAATAGCAGTGGAGACTGTTTGACAGAAATTAAAAGGAAGATGGCCATAGCAATGCAAAGATTAAACAGCTTAAAAAGTCTATGGTTAAGCACCAGCAAGGAGATCAAAATTAGAATTGTGAGAGCATGCATCTTCCCTGTAGCAACATACGGATGTGAGTTGTGGACTATCTCCCAGTCCTTAAGAAAGATAATAGGGGCTTTCGAGCTGACATGATAAAGAAAGATTCTCAGAAAATCTCGGACAAAGAAGAGGAGAAATACCGAAAGATCAAGGAACTCAAAATACTCCCGTAGACAGGGAATGGTCAGTATCACAGGTGCGTGCAAGCTTATTACTTATTACAGCTTAAAACTACTGCAGTTTACAATTTTTTCTAACACTTACTTCTTTTTCATCTTCTTCTGCACAATGTGGGGGTTTCCATGGCTCAGGCGTTGCGAGTCCGAATCGTAATTCCAACGTACTGCGATCGAAACCCACTGCTGGCTGCGTGGATTGTTATCATGGGATGGGGCGTCGCAAGTCGACCCAGCCTTTAAATCGGACCAGTATGTATGTCCTGGGGAAGTAAAGACGGCCGGCGTAATGCTGACCACATTACCCACCTTGTGCCGATTGGTCTATAAAAATATGGGGTGCTCTTCTCATATGCCCGATACGCATAAGGCGTAAAAAGGGATATTTAGGCTACTTTACTTTACATTTTTTTTCCTGCACAATATTGAGATCTCCCTGGCTAGTTGTGCCATTTGTCTCTCCTTCTGGCGGTCATGGTTTAGTTTCACGCACTGCTGAGCTCATAAATGCAATTTTAACCTGTGGGGATTACTAATGTAGCCACGAAGTTTGTTCTTTGTGTGATGCTCTTGACAGGCAGTTAGCTGTTCCGTAGAGAGAGACCGTGCCAATGGTATATAACCATTCCAGTGATGCGGATCCTTTGGAATATAAAAATCTCGACCCCCCACCCCTCCACCCCTCCACCCCTCCACCCCTCCACCCCTCCACCCCTCCACCACACCTACACATTCATGACTACTTACGTCCTTTACAGGACGTAATTTTTTCTTATTTGAAGCCCCACTCTGGCTTTTGCCAGGGGCCGCAATATAGGCAGGCCATCAATATGGCCAATTGTCTGAACGCGGTTTCTGGGACCTCTCCACGGTGATCCTCATCCGCATGGTGGCACTTTGTGTCATCGGGTGTTTATCGCTTATGTGATGTCCTAGTGGGGTAGAAAGTCAGTCAGTTAGCCCACCACACCCCCACCCTTTCCCACCGCGCTGACTCCCCTGCCACTACTGCTTTCTATATCAGCATAAGGTGTTAAACGAATGTCTGCTTCAGAAATTCAAGAATATGTATTTTCAAATACACTATCACTAAACATTTTGTGGATGGCCTTTTGTTAATCTTTATCAGTGAAGTGCAATATGCGTTTTACAATTTACCCTTTACCTGTTCATAAATGTTCAAATCGATATTTTTTATATTTACTAGAACGTGCTCGGATCCTGGCTGCCACTTTATCAACTGCTATTGCTGTTGCTCTCCTATTAATTATTATTATCCCTATAATAATGTGGCGCCTACGAGTGATCCTCATTCTCAAGCTGATTTACATTTTTAGAGAATATGAAGATGAAGGTATAGTATTGCATCAATGTATACTTTTTCCCTTAAGATTACAGCATAGTTTGATAATATGATGATTAAGCTTGATGTGAGGTTGTAAGTATTGTTTAATTTGAAAGCAACAGTGTATAGCTTACTGTTGAAATGAGAGTATATTTAATATGAAAATGAAATATAAAGAAATGCACGTATTGAGCCAAGACTGCTTCTGCTTCGGTTCCAGGGACTTGTACTTTCTCCCATCGAATATGCTCTTGCCATTGTCACTGTCAGCCATACTCAGATTGAAAGACTTAAGAAGGTGAAAAATGAAGCAATGCACATTATTCTGGGGTGCACTGGAGACTTGTGTAGCAGTGAGATACCTTCTTGACTTTCCTACCATAAACTACAGGATCAAGATCCGGAGGGCTCATGCATACAAAAGGATAAGCTAAGACGTGAAGCACCGTTTGTACCAATGCTCTTTTTTAAAAAAAAAGGGCAATAGACTGAAAAGGAGTAAATTATGACCTGGTAGGGCAGAGGATGACATTATGCAGGTCTGCAGCCTTAGTGATATTCATCCAAGTGAGGATTGGATACGAGCATCTAAAGCGCCCAATCTCACATTCTCCTGTGTTGTCACGCTTGATAGAAGTTGTCTGGAGCAGAATCCCATTGCTGTCAATGTCGAGCTATGCGCACTTATCAGCGACAAGTCAGATGATACAGATGGGCTGATCTTCACAGACGGATCAGTTATACGAGGACATAAGAGTGCATGGGCATTTACAGCTCGCTCTTCAGGCAGAACAGTTCAGGAAGCCAGCGGTGCCTTCTCCATGACTACCAGCAGCATAACGATGGAGGTGATGGCGGTGATACAAGCTTTTATGTAACTAGAATCACATGACTATTCCAAAGTGTGTGTACTGAGTGATTCTTTGAGCATGATCCGACGGGTCGAGACAGGCTGGTTACACAGAGAGTGGATTGAGTCATTGCAAAATTCTCCTGTGTGTGAAGTTACCTTCATATTTGTCCAAGGGCATACAGGTGTTGTTGATAATGAAAGAGCTGATTGACTGGTAGGTTCCGCATTAATTGAAGATGACCGGCCCATGGATCGCGCAGACATTGTCAATACCCTTAGAGAGATAGTACGTTCCCAGGATTTTGGGAGCAATGTGTCATCACTGCTAAGAATACAAAAATTGGGAGTAAAGATCGGCACATCCAGGCATGAGAAGCACACCGGTAGCACATGAGGTCTTGTAAACCAGCATAGGGCTAGCACTATTACCCGCATGACGCTGATGAATATGTTGAGGGGGGAATGTGAGCGCCTATGGATGTATCTGGAGTGATGTGAAGATGATTCAACACATAACTCATAACTCATGAAGGTGAAATAGTTTAATATGAAGATATAGGTACAGTTTACTTTGAAAAGGAAGATATTGTTTAAAATTAAATACTTTAGCATTAAGGTGAAGTAGTTTAACATAAAAAGGAAGGTTACCAGCACTCTTGCTTTCCGGTCCGATGCTCAAGTGTTTGAATTTTAATCAAGGAGGACTTTAAAAATCAATCCAGGAATAACTATGGCTACTATCAAATGTCCTGGTTAAAAGAAAGACAGCATTATCTTCCCCATGTCATCTGTTGAGTGCTGGTTGGTCTATGTCATTTAGAGGTAGCACTATAGTAAATAAATATAGAAATAGGTACTTTACATTTTAACCACAATAAAACCAGTATTCTCATTGTATAGAAATGGGTACTTTACATTATAACCACAATAAACCCAGTATTCTTAGTGTATAGAAATAGGTACTTTACATTTTAACAACCATAAACCCAGTATGTCTCAGTGTATAGAAATAGGTACTTTACATTTTAACTACCATAAACCCAGTATGTCTCAGTGTATAGAAATAGGTACTTTACATTTTAACTACCATAAACCCAGTATGTCTCAGTGTATAGAAATAGGTCCTTTACATTTTAACTACTATAAACCCAATCTGTCTCATTATATAGAAATAGGTACTTTACATTTTAACTACCATAAACCCAGTATGTCTCAGTGTATAGAAATGGGTCCTTTACATTTTAACTACTATAAACCCAATCTGTCTCATTCTATAGAAATAGGTACTTTACATTTTAACTACCATAAACCCAGTATTTTTCAGTGTATAGAAATAGGTCCTTTACATTTTAACTACTATAACCCCAGTATGTCTCAGTGTAAAGAAACAGGCACTTCACATTTTAACTACTATAAACCCAGTATGTCTCAGTGTATAGAAACAGGTACTTTCACATGTTAACTACTATAAACCCAATCTGTCTCCATCTATAGAAATAGGTCCTTTACATTTTAACTACTATAAACCCAGTATGTCTCAGTGTATAGAAACAGGTATTTCACATTTTAACTACTATAAACCCAGTATGTCTCAGGTACTTCACATTTTAACTACTATAAACCCAGTATGTCTCAGTGTATGGAAACAGGTACTTCACATTTTAACTTCTATAAACCCAATCTGTCTCAAGATGTAGAGATAAGTCCTTTAAATTTTAAGCACTATAAACCCATTACTCAAGGTTTAGAAACAGGTCCATTGTAGAATTTAATTCTTTCTAAACCAGGAAATTTGAAAGCACATGGTGAATAGAAACTGTGACCATGCTAGAGAATGCATGACTGTATATTTTCAAACAAACATATCTTATGCTACATTTTCTAATATCTAGCCAAATTCCTTTTGCATGCTCACACCAGACATAGAAAAATTTAACAAAATATATCGTAGGTTGTTTGGTGCACTGGGGCAACACCAGAACTCAGACTTGGCTTTGCTCAGGAATGAAAGAGTTAACCCCTATCAACCCAATGTTTCTTTAAGGTAGAGAAATAGGTCCCTTACACTTTAACCACTATAAACCCAATTTTCTCAAGATATAGAAATAGGTCCCTTACAGTTTAACCACTATAAACCCAATATTCTCAAGATATAGAAATAGGTCCCTTACATTTTAACCACTATAAACCCAATATTCTCAAGATATAGAAATATGTACCTTACATTTTAACCACTATAAACCCAATATTCTCAAGATATAGAAATAGGTCCCTTACTTTTCATGCTTATAACTTGAAGTGAAAATTTCATTTCTACGGACATAAATCATTCATAAGATGGTAAAGAATATTATTTTGGTTTGCCAATGACAGTAACTTAATTTGTGATTTGCTATATATAAACTTGATTTTTAAGATGTGATTTCTGTTAGCTTTGTGTCCAATATGTGGTACTTGTCTCATCTGAGTACCAAATCATTGTTCGTGGGGACCAATCTGGCACCAGATTTAGAAAAAAAAACTTATAAGATGCAAAAGAAAATGATACCTATGATTCCCATGATTTGTGTGACTTTGACTTCAATTATGATTGTCATGTATGAATTTTATACTTCAGATGGCAAAGAAAATGATGCTTATATATCTATGACTTCAACACCAAGTGCAGAAAACTTTGTTTACGGATCTCTTCGACCGATCCTGGAAGAACACAACTTCAAACTGTTCTTACAGGCAAGAGATGCTCCAGCTGGTGAAGGTAAGCTGTGGATGGGTTTCAGAGTGTGCAGTGCACACAGATGATGGTTTAAATGATGGGTTTGCTGTCGAACTGGAGTGAAACGGATGTTTTTAACTGTCCATATTATCTGGCATAACTATTGACTGTGTGATGTAAAAATTGTATGTAGGAAACACCAGCATTATAGGTTGAAAGACACACATTTTGGGGATTTGTTATAATATATTGTTCTACTAGCGGCATCCGTGGCTTGGGCGTTGTGAGTCTGACTCGTAATTCCAACGTACCACGATCGAAACCCAATGCTGGCTGCATGGCTTTTTATCATGGTACGGGGCGTTGTAGGGCGACCCAGCCTAAAGTGGGTACCAGGATGTATGTCCTGGGGAAGTAAAGACGGCTGGCGTAATGCTGACCACATTACCCAGCTAGTGCCGATTGGTCTGTAAAATTATGGATGCTCTTCCCATACACTCGATGCACCTAAGGTGTGAAACGGGATCTTTACTTTTATTGTTCTACTAAGTGAGACTAGAAATGACAGGCAACATGGAAAGAAAAGCAGATGATTTAGCAAATATAGCCTCACTGGTGAGTTTTTACAAATCAGTTATGCAAAGACAAATGTGTTGGAGACATCATTAACAGATTAAGCAGATGTTACACTAGACAGAATAAGAACTAAAGTAACAGATCATTTTACATTTTTAAGTAGCAATTTTGATTGCCAAAGAAACACAAGGAAAGCAGTTACGCTTTCTGGTTGGCAAAACAACAGCAGCTTTTAGCAATCTCAGCAAAATATGTAACTCTAAATTATATATTTTAAAAACCAAGTCACATATTTTTAATTTTTAAGTTATTTTAGTTACATGTGCTTGTCAAAGTTGGGAAACCATTAAAGACTTGGAATGAAAGTTAAGAGCATTCAAAAACAAATGTATAAGGGATTTGATGAACATTTAATAAAATGAACTCAAGAAAGGTCAGAAATGTCTGGACAACAGCTTTTATCATCAAGTTTAGGGCAATAAAAATTTAGATCGGCAAATCTTTGGGAAAAATAGATAAAGAATCACCAAAGAGACACTGGAATGTGAAACAAATAAAATGAGGAGATAAGAACATCCAAGAGAAATCTTAATATGAATATTGTTGAGAAATGCTGAACTGGACTCCACCTGTGATATCAAACACACAGGACAGAACAGAATGGAAAGGCTTTTAGAGCCAATTCATCTTCAGTGTCTTATATCTACTTTAGCTGAGGTCTGCCTCTGCCTCATTTTCGAGAAGCTGCCACTACATCACTGTTTTCTCCGGCTGCCATAACATGGTCAAAATTCAACAGCGTTCAGGATAGGATGCTGTTTTTTAGCCAGTTCTCCTCACTGTTCACATTATATAGGATGTTAGCGTTTTTTTTGGGTTCTTCTTGGTCCACAGAATTCAAAGAATTGTTTTGTAGTATTTCAGTCCAAAATTCCAATTTTTTAAATTTTTCTTTCAAAGATTGAGTCAGAGTTCATGACTCACATACCATAAGTTGCCATGGAAAGCTGGACAGCCTCAACATTTTCAGTTTAACTCTCTTGCAGCTGCTGTGTTTAAAGTAATTAGTTAAACTCATTATTCATATTCGGTATTCATATAATGTAAATGATCAAATGTAATGCATGTTTAATTGTAACATGTTTGTTACTTTTCTTCAGTTATGAGTGAGACAATATTGTCAGCCATGGAGAAGAGTCGTCGTACAATAATGATTATCACACCTGACTACATCACAAATGAGTGGAACAGGTTCGAGTACTTGATCGCTCAGCATGAAACACTGAAGCTGCAACAGAGAATCATACCTATAATACTTGAGGATGTTGGAAAGGTAAATTTTCTCTCTTTTTATATTACATTTTTTATCTCAGTGTCAAAATTAAGGTTGTCTCAATAGGTGCATCTTTTGTCTCATGCTAACGAGCGATAAACACCAAGAGACACAAACTGCCACCATCTGGATGAGAATCACCTGGGGATAGGTCCCAGAAACCCTTTCAACCCACAGGTAGGGTTATATTTCGGCCCCTGGCCACAGCCAGGGTGTTCTTTAACACAACAACAAAATTGTGTCCGACATTGGGACGCAGTAGATTTCATTTTAAGTCTTAGACCATATGGGATAACAACCTGGTGCAGGGAAGTAAGATCTCACGACATTAGACTTTAGTGTCTGAAGATAGTTCTCGTAGAATCATTGAGACCATAAACTTGAAGGAATATTTGAAAAAAGAGTTTGAGATTTAATTTGTCAGAAATTATTGTTACTTATCAACAAATTTGAAAATGATGATGACTGATGATTGGTTGGAAGAGGAAATCATTATCATTTTGTCATAATATTTAGCTCTCTTTTAATACTGATTACTGATTTAAGAATCAACATCATACACCGGGCATACCCATAGATGCTCTGTCTCCCACAGCAAATGATGTAAGGTGTAGATGCTAACTGTTCCCGTAGCACACTGATTATACACATGCTGATCTCTTCTTCTCATCCGTCCCTCCTTGCCGGATCCACACTTAATTCCTCTTTCACATATTCTTGCCCATGTTATTTCATCAAATCTCATGTCTTCTGCCAAAATTCAAATATGGTCTTCAGAATATCTCCCTTGTCCAATACAAGTGTTCCCGTAGCTTTTGCTTTTGTAGCCAGATAATCCACTCTTTCATTCCCTCACACTCCTGTATAACCCGGACAGTATATCCACGTGATTCCCTACAATGTTGGTGTACTGATGCATGGTATCCACTCATGCCACATTTGTCCATTCTGAACCTTCTGCAATGCCGGCTGAGAATCAGACACAATAATTCCTCTGGTAACTTTGTTTTCTGCTATCTACTTCAGAGCTGCATTGATTTCCTCCACTTCCATTCTCATGCTTGAAGTTGCAGATAAAAAAGCTATGTTTTGTTCTGCCACAATTTTCCCCTTCATTCTAGCTGAAAACCCCCAGCCAGATCTTATACCCCGTTGAACCTTTTATAAGTCATTGATCCCAATTCCAGTTCACAGCAAATATGTCACCTGTAATTGTTCTATTCAGTAAAAGCTCTACAATCATAAATGTAGTAAACTGGAATACATATTTTTTTGTTTAAAGGAGCTTATGGATTAATTTGTTAGATATTGGTAATTATAACAACCATGCTGATAATGATGATGATGATAATGGTGATGATGATTAGGATGGGGAGGTTAAAGGTATTTTGTTATAACATGTATCTCCCTTCTGTCAGTAACTTGTTGCAAGTCAAATTTCACAGCCAGTGTGTCACCCTATAACTGGTCTGTTCCTGTGCTAGTGAAAAAACCGCATAAAATGTCCAGTTGTCCGATGTGAAGACAGTCCTGGCAAAGCCTACAGCATGTACTAGGGCATTTCTTTACAGGTTCATTAAATAAACTAAAATTAAAACCCCATAAAGGTTTTTTTTTCACTCCAGTCGCATATCAGGGTTTTGGAGCTAGACTCATTTATGTTTTAGACCAGTCAGCACTCGATGGGTGATATGGTCAACCTTATGCAAGCAGCCTTTACTTCCCAGGACTTTACCTGGTACCCTTTTTTAAATTGATCAGATCTGGGAGCCAAGGTAAATTTTGGTGTGGAAACCCAAAACTTTCAGGCTGGCAGATGGACGTCTAGCTGCTACTATACTGTGGCTCCCCATAAAAGCATTCTTCTTCTCCATACCGTGTGGCGCTGGTAGTCATGTCATTCCACAACCTTCTGTCTCAAGTAATTTCAATCAACTCTGACACAGATGATCCTCCATGTCATGATGTCAAACTGTCCGGCATCTGTTCTCTCGGTCTTCCTCTGCCTCTCCTTCCCTCCACCTTTTCCACTGTCACGGTGTACTCCAGTTTTCTCCTTCTCATCACATGACCAAAGAATGTGGTTTGTCTCTTTCTGATGTGGGCAATCAGTTCTCTTCGTGAGCCAGTTTCTTTCAAAATGTCTTCATTACACTTTTTATCTGTCCAGGGTATTCTCATCATTTGTCTATAAAACTCGATCTCCGCAGCTTACAAAATAAGTTTTCACTAATTTACCAACTGTCCATGATTCACTTCCGTATATCAAGATAGCATTTATATAGTTTTTAAGAATTCTCTTTTTCGTCTCAACTGACAAAGAAAGTTTGCATAAAATATTCTTCATTTTGTAAAATGCTGCCTTTGCTTGAAATAATCAACATTAAACTTCTTTAATACATCATCTATCTGATGTTATCAGGGTGTCTAAGTACTCAAACATATCAACTTGTTTAAGGTTATAAGAGCATTGCTTCTCTAATTTTTATATCTAACATAACTGCTATATTGAAATAATTTTTATTTTTTTTCTTCAAGGAGAGTGTTAACATGGACAAAAGCCTGAAGCACATCCTGGACTCCATTAAATGCCTCAAGTATCCTAAAGCTAAACCCAAATCACATGTTTCACATACAGAAGACAGCCTACAAAAAATTCAGAGTCCGAGGAGCAATAGAAGTATTGACAGCACAACATACTTCTTTAGAGAAGAAAGCATCCACAGCACAGATTCAGTTCCCAAAAACGACCAAAAATATGAAAGGAAAGTTGCAAAGTTCTGGAAACGACTGGTTCTCACTATGCCTAAAAAGAAAACTCAAAAGGATCAGGCTTGTTTATCCTTACCCAAATCAACAGAGAGAGCCAAGAATGAGATTAGCACAATTAAATGCGAAGAAAAACTTAAAATTTTGCAATCTAATATGCCGAAAAGTTATGAATTTGACTTCAAGATAAATGTTATTAATGATAAAAATAATGATGTAAATTTAACCAAATCTGGCAACATATGCAATGCTAAGAGCATTTCTGAAGATATAAAAATTCAGAGTGACCTACTGACATCTTCTATTACTTGAGCAACTATGTAGCTATACTTAACCTGTTCTTTTTTAGTACTAAGTGTAGAAGATTTTTAGTAACACTAAGATATCAGTTATCATCGTTATCATCATCATCATATCATCATTGTCGTTGTCATCATCATTATTGTCATTATCATCATCAAGTACCTTTTCAGCATTTAAGAATGGCTAATAATGAGCCTCCAACCATTTCTGTCCTCATGATGTGCTCAGACAGGTTCTCCTATTCCATCTCATGATGTTTTCTACACAAATGTAACATCATCTTTCTCTAGATGTTTCTCCCCCTTGGATGTTTTTACGTTGCTAGTCTAATAGTTTTCTAGCAGACAGTGCTCAAAACATTACGTGTGCAGGCCACTTTTCATTTCCGGGGAAAATGTAAAATACTTATGAGACTGGGTTAAACTCAGATCTGTGTGGTCACATATGCTGGCATCTTGCTGTCTTCCCAGATGATAGTGTTATACTGTTCTTTGAGGAGGCATGCGATTCACAGCCCATGGCGCTAGCGACTAGTGTGACTAGCAAGACTCACTCATGTTCAGAAAAGTCTTCCACAATTATAATATGGGATTTCAGGACCATTATTGCTATCATGTGTATTTAATGTGCTTCTTTTCAGTCGCTCAGCTTTCATCTTTTCTGCAATCACTTTTTCCTTCATTCTCATTCCATATCTTATTTTCCCCCTCTATGGTCAACAACATGGTCCATATTATTTTGTTCCCACGAATCTGCCTCGTTACCTGCATCATTCATGTCTCGCTTGCACATGTCTTTATATCAAAGTAGAGGTTGGCCTCATTTTCTGCCCATTTGTAATTCATAATAAAGAATGTCCTTAAGAATTCTACCATCCACCGTTCTCCATGTCTGACCCAGCCACCTGATCCTTCGTAGGCTAAGCATTGAGAACACTGTTGTAGTACCAGCTCTTCCCAATAACTCAGTGTTTGTGATTTTGTCCTGCCACTTAATGCCAAGTATTTTTCTTAGCCATTCAATATGAAAGCTATGGAAGCCAAGATCAATTTCAGATAAACTATAATTGAACTCCCTACCTCAGCTGAGATTTGAACTCCTAACCATAGGACCATTAGGTAAATATGCTATCCATTGCACTAACACATCTCCATATCGAAGTAGTACATGATAATTATATCGTATAGTTCTGCACAATTCTTCATGCCAAATAACTTGATGATGATATTAGAATCTATCCAATCATCATCCTTATAATCAATTTTCACTTTTGCCATTTAGTGTCATGGGGAGGAACAGTTAGCAATCCATTGCCTGATGGGTAGCAATGGCTATTGTTAACCATGTTGATGTAAAAGCTCTTTAATGTCATGAGTCCATCTTCTCCTAGAGCAACCTCTTGCTTTCACATCAGATCTTTTCCTTATAGTGCCTGTGGTGATAGTTGTTTTGGCTGCATTCTTACTCTCAGGTGGTTACATTGGTGCCTTTCTTCATTTGCACAGGTGTTAATAATTTATCCAATATGTAATCGAAAATAGAATAATACATCAAAAAAGATTGCCTCAATAGTAACATACAGTTATTGTTTCTATTTTTAAGACGTTCTTATTTTAATTTCTTATTGGAAAGAACATATCATATGTTATGTTATCACAATTGACGTTTTTGCCCATTGGACATCCCATGCGTGCTCAGTCCTCAGATGCAGCAGCCACTCCAAAGTATATCATATCTTAGTAAATGTGTGTTATTTTATTATCAAATGTTGTATGTTATCAAAATAAATTTGCATTATTGATTACGAAAGGAACTCTTACTTTTTGTAAGCTTGTTTACAAATAAAATTTTAAATATTAAAAAAATTAATTCAGTTTTACAAATATGTAAAATCTTTGTACAGTAAAGTAAGTAAAGTAATGGACTCCTTTTTTAGCCAGTTGGCACTGAGTAGATGATGCTAGAGTCCTATTTGTACAGACCATAAATCTCACAGAAGGTGATTCAGTCAACATCATACAGACAACCTTTAATTCCTATGACCTTACCTGGTACCAATTTTAGGTTGGGCCAACTTGGCAGCCAAGATAAATTCTGAATATTTTTGGCTCGATGTGGAACAAAACCAAAGACCTATGGGCTAATAGCTGAGTGTCTAGCCACTACACTACTACAGCTTCCTCTTCATACATTGACATGGATCTTACTAATTATGATGTTATGGTGATGTTTCTTTTTATATACAGTTTATGAAAAATGATATTAATTTGGATGTACGAGGCCTCTTATTTCATACATTCTTTGTACACTTGTATGATTTTATTAATTATGTATGATTATGTTTGTTTTTACACAATTTTTTTAAATATAAAATGATATTAATTTGGATATATGATGGCATCTTATGATGATGATGTTACTTATTCCACATAGTTTATACATATATGTATGATCTCATTAATTAGGAAATATGAACACTTCTTATTTCATACTATTTTTGTACATTTGAATGATCACACAAATTATCATTATGGCAATATTACTTATTTATCCTCATAATCGGATAACACCATACGTCACTGGGTCATCTGTTGATGTTGAATGTGTAATAGATTTCTCATTCCCCTCCAGCTTTTTCAGTCAGATTTTACTTATGGTTGGGTTAGTTGCGTATCCTTTACAGGACGTTGCAGAACCAACCCCAGCAGCCCCTGGCTGTTGTGTGGTTTCTCTAGGCAAATTTACGTCCAGTAGTTTGCCATTGCTTTCTGGATTTACTTATGACATACAGTTTATGTTTATTTGTCTGAATACATAAATCATGATTTTTTTAATGATGCTTGATACAGTCATTGGGGGTGGGAAGTGTTAAAAGATCCTTTGCCTTCTTCACACTAAAGTTTTTCTACCCTGTACCAATGCTGTCTTTGGAAATATTACATGGTGAGGCCCTAATCTCCAGGGTGTGACTCTCATGCCATTGTCTGAAAATAGACCCACTGTCTCCCTAACAAGCATGTTGTAAGAGCCGATTAATTATGGGTTTCCTTCGAAGTCAGAATGCATCAGCCTGAACCATGCAAAACTCAAGTTCTTAAACTTGACTAAAGTTCAGAAGTGGAAGAACAACCAGAACTTTCCACCAGAGTTCACAGCCAGTGAGTACTACTTAGGACAAGCAAGAAGAAGAAATGGGATGAGCTAGCAGAGGGCTTATGCATCACTTGAAAATTAACTACAGCAACAACAAAAATGAGAAAATATTCTAATGTCTGCAAAAAAATTAACCTTATTTGAGAGCCAGTTCTGTTTGTTCTAACTTAACCCAGTTTATTTCATTTTCTGAACTTATTTCACAGATATTTTACAAATTATTTGTTGAATATTGTTGCTGCTGTGAGCATTCATCATCTTTTCAGGGCCATGCTGTGCTATGATACAGAGAGGTAGCCACATCATGTGGCACCGTTAGGGCGGGGAGAGGGGGGGGGGGGGGTATAAACAGTGAAATCAAAATACAATTCAAACTCTTGATCTGACAGCTCAAAGCTATAAGGTGTGGCTTTTTAAAGGCTTGCATCATACTGAGAAAATCTACCGCACGGGACGGCATCTTCTGAGATGACAGGGTTGCCGTGGGCTATAGGAAGGCAGGGTAAGCGCAGCCCATGGTGATGATGAGTATGACTAGTCAAATTCATGTGAAGACAAGTTTTCAACAAGTGCATGGGACTTCAAGATTACTGTTTCCATTGCATATATTTGGCATGTTTCTTCTTAAACACTCAGTTCTCAATCTGTCATTTTCTCCTTTGCTTCTTTTGTCTTCCTATTTTTCCCTACCATTAAACTATGAAATTACTATCCCAAGAAATGTATCATGGAAGAAAACAGAGAACTCAAAGATCTGAAGGTGCAGCTATCAAGCTAGGCAGATCATACACAAAGTGGAAAGGAGAACAATGACAGATCAAGTAAGGGTAGAGGAGATGACAGACTTGAGCCTAACAATGCAACAGCAGAAAACTGTCACCTAGGGCATGGTACTGGGGAGAGGGGCAGGGAAAGACCAGCAGGAAGATGGGGACAGGATTAAGAGACACCTTGGGTAGGAAAGGGCATGAGACGGGAGAGCTGGTGAGAGATTAAGTATCTTTGAGGCAGGAATTACAGCAACGTTCTGTGAAGGACCTGTAGATGATGATGACGAAACACATCCCATGGCCTCCTGCTCCCATGAATCTATATCAGTATTTGTATCATTCATGTCCCACTAGCACAGATATTTATATCATAGTAGAGGCTGACCCAAATATCTTTTGCCCATCTGTAACTCACCATACACAATGACGATAGGGACTCTACCATCCTCCAGGTGTGCTCTAAGCCATTAAAGTCTTAACTTTAACTATTAACTTTATATTTGTCATTTGTCACATTTATTATATATTAGTTTGTTTCATATTTAATTAGGAATTGTTTTAAATGTTTACTCATTAATCAAAAAATTAAATTGAAAAAAAAAAAAAAAACTTTTACCAAAATCAACTTATTTACATTTCCAGAGAGGTGAGTGTAAAAATGCACCTGCAGTCTCTGTAATTTTCCATACTTTTTTTTTTTCTCTTTCTTTAAATTAAAATTTGAATTAATTAATTCATAATTAACTCTTTCTTAAAATAACTGTTCTAGCTGCTTACAATTAGATGCTATAAGTAATTCATGATAATTATTGAGTTAATTAAGAACAGTTTGCATTTAAATTGTGTATTTAAATTCTCTTTATTTTGCATGCTGGTCATGTCAATCTTTATTTACATGAACACTTTTGTTTAATTTATGGAATTAATCCCTAGCTACTTGTGGTTCTAGGGATATGTTTTTGCATCTTTTTTGTTGTTGTTATCTTGCTAACAGTTGTAGCAGTTTGTATCAGCATCATTTTGCAGAAGTATCTGCTTCAATAAGAAAACAAAATGCTATTTTAAAAATCAGAAGGAGACAATCATCATTTTTCAGCCATGTTATGAGAAGAGGAAAAATAGAACATGTTGTGACCACTGGAAAGATCTGTGGAAAGAGGGATAGAGGAAGACAACGAGAGAAGATGCTTGACAGTCTTGTTGCATGGCATGGAGGTGTGTCGGCACACAAACTGATACATGCTGCAGGAGATCGCAGATTATGGAGAGGCATGATCGCCCATGCCAGTCGGCAAGGCACCTGATGATGATGATGATTTTAAAAATCAAGCTATTGTTAGAGAAATTAATTTAAAATAAGGAACTATATTACTGGAGATGAAAAGGGATGTAACAGAACAAAAATAGTAACAATGTAACACCTCGTGTATGTTATATGTGGCAGTTGAGGACTAACATGAGACTGGCTAAGTCATCTCACAGAAAACTTTTGCTGCAAAATCCAATAAACTGTGAATAAGACTAAAAAGAGACGTCTAGGTAGACCAGCCAAAGATGGGTAAGAGGCAGTCTTGTGAGAGGTAAAGGCAGCCATCACGTTTTGACCACACCACTCATTCAGTACCAGTTGGTCTATAAAAATTGTAGGTCTAGCAATTTATGCCCAAGGTACCTAAGGTGTGAAAATGGTCTTTGACTATTTTTCTGTTTACTTTACATCTAAACATAGTTAACTGAGCCACTTTCACAATATTTAAGATGTTGTGTGTGTGTGTGTGTGTATGTGTGTGTTTGTCATTACTACATATATTTACCATTTTTGGGGTGTAGGCAGGGGGGTCTTTAAGCCTGCGGATTTAGGGCCTCATGGCTAGTGCTGCCATAACTGTGCAGGTGAGGATTTTATTTTTGTCCCTGACAGAACAAATTCATAACCTTACAGATGATCCAAACCTCTTTCATGAGAGCCTAACATTCTTGACCAGCCATTTCTCATATTTTGGACTATAACTGTACAAATTATAAACGAGACAGCATTTACCTGAAAGTAAAAAAGCAATGAAAGGACTTATTTTACCATTGTGTCTTGGCTGTATGCTGCTGTTCACATATTTTTATAGACTAATTGAAACTTGATGGTAATGTGGTCAACGTCATGTTTGCCACCTTTACTTGCTAGGAAATTCCATGGCACTAATTTAATGCTAAGTTCACCAGGCCAATTATACAAATTTCCCTTGATGTGAGTTTCAATTCAAGACCAAAGGACACATGATGTGTGATTGGCTATTTCCAGCTAATCCCAGTTATCATATGTTTTCTTCTTTTTAATTTTTAGCCAGACAATACTAAATAAATCCGGCTATCCCATTTCCTGCGTGTATTTTTGTTATCTGTTTCAAATAAACTCACTAATGATTTTTTTCACAGAGGCTCGATGTGCCAAAATATTTCAGCTTCCAATACAAGATACTATTTATTAGCCAATCTTCCTTAGTGTTTAGATCTTTTAGAATGCCAGTGTTGTGTGCAATCCGAAGATCCACACTATGGACAACCGATAATGAACATAGGGTATGACGAGAGACACGACGTCACTTGCCGACAGGAATTTAGTCCAGACAGATGACGGTTGCAAGAAAGGTGTTGATGGCCGAGGTTGGAAACCAGTCTTAGATGGATCCGTAGTTGATGCCGCTGTTTGCGGGGAGCTGAGGCTCATTGCTCCGGATTGGAGGAACCGTACAGAGGACAGTCACAAGAAATGTGTTGATGGCAGATGTTGGAAACCAGTCTTAGATGGATCCGTAGTTGATGCCGCAGTTTGCGGGGAGCTGAGGCTCATTGCTCCGGATTGGAGGAACCGTCGTTTAATATAGTGACTGTACTATATGCCTTTCATTGACACCATTTATATCTGTGAGGAATTGTTTAATAAAATTCTTGTATTTGCCTGCCAACGACGTGTTTCTGGAATGCAGCAGTTTTCAAGGGTTGACTTCGTTACGGCGTTTTTCTGCCAGTCGTTGGTTAGTTGACAGTTGTACCCCTAGAATAATCGTTTACTTGGTAGCCCGTACAGAATGGGAATAGAACCCGTACAGAATGGGAATAGAACCCGTACAGAATGGGAATAGAACCCGTACAGAATGGGAATAGAACCCATACAGAATGGGAATAGAACCCGTACAGAATGGGAATAGAACCCGTACAGAATAGGAATAGAACCCGTACAGAATGGGAATAGAACCCGTACAGCCAGTATTTTTTTCTTCTTTGTTCATGGTAATCTGAGAACCTTTCTATAACATTTCAACTTAAATGCCCCCATTTTCTTCCCTGAGAACTGGGAGATATTCCACGACTAACATCCGTATGCTGCTACACGGAAGTTGTATGCTCTCAAAATTTCCACTTTGATTTACTTGTTGGTGCTTAATCATAGATGTTTAATCTTTATATTGCTATGGCCAATCTCCTTTTGAGTTCTACTGAACAGCCTCCATTGCTTCTCTTGTGGAGCCTAGATATTCACAGCGTGTGACATTTTCAGTTTCTTCATCATTTACTGTTTTTTTTTTTTTTTGGGTGACTGAATGTAAAGACACATGACAAAGAATCAGAATTTATTTCTACTCCAGTTAACTGTCAAAGAAAACTAGCTCATAAAAAATAGCACTCAGAAACCTAAATATTTCCTCCTCCTCCTCCTCCTCCTCCTCCTCCTCCAGATCAAATGACATAACTTCTGGAAGATGAGGTACTGACAATTCACGACAGCTTAGGCATAAAAATGTATGAAGCTGAGAACTTGCAGAGGATCGATACAAAACTGGAAACACATTGTAAATACTAGAAAATTCCACAATTTAAAGAGGTTCTTCTCGGTGTGGGTTCTGTGGCTCCATTTTAGGAGGAAAAAAGAACAGACCCACTACTGTTTGAAAAAAAAACAAAACACCTTGTCGTAATAGGTGACTAATTAACTCTTTGAGTCCCAGGGGGTTTAGCATCCCAGGCCCAAGGGGTAGGGAAGAGAGTCATAAAATCAGCGCATTGTGCATTAATTGGGCTTCTAGGTAGGAACATGAGAACATATGATGCGTTCCTTGGGACTCAAGAAGTTAAGGATCTGTTGATATGTGATGTTTAAGGCCAAAAGGCAGAGGCATGTAAGCCAGAATACAATATGCCAACTGCCTTTTTAAAGGCTAATTCAGAAGAAGAAGAAGAAGAAGAAAACAGATCTTTTGAGACAAAAATTATTTTTTGTCAGTTTACATAACTTAATTATGAATGAATATGTCTGCAATTGTTTCAAATAAATAATATTCAGTTTATTCTCATTTTCTAGGATAATTTGTCATATCTGAGCATTCTGAAAAACTAAAGAATGGATGTAAGAGGCAGCAACTGCTGAACTTAACCTTCCAAAAAAAGTGCCTGCTGACAGCAATAAAATTCATTCCGTATATCACAAAAAGTGTGTTCTCTTTTCTGTTTGTTTTCAGTCTGCCATTGGTCTGTTTCATAGTTTTTCTCTTTACTGCTTAACTCTTTGAGTCCCAAGGAACTCATCATATGTTCACATGTTTCTGCCTAGAAGCCCAATGAACGCACGATGCGCCAATTTTATGACTCTCTTTACTATCTCCTGGACCTGTGATGCTAAACCCCCTGGGACTCAAAGAGTTAGGATATTCTGTATTTCAGAAAATGAGTATCTGATACAATAAACTGTTGTCACTGAAAGTTAAAATCAGAAAGTACGCTTGTATCATATAATCATGTTTACTGTAAGACTCGAATAAAAATGAGGTTTTTGAGAAGAATAATAAAAATTGCTAGGAGAACCTAAGTGAGTAATCTCTGTGTCAGAGGCTTAAAAAGCAAAATCAGTTTGTTTGTACACATCAGAAAGAGATATAAAATATCCAATAGAAGCAAAGATTATATCGAGGAATATTTTAAACTATAGGGCTTTTCCCATGTCATAAATTCAGCAGGCTACCCGCTAGTGCACCTCTTTGTCCGTCAAACACAAACATAGGATGTCACAAATCTTATCATCTATACTGTCCCATACCCTTCCCACAGGGCTATGACAGCCAACAATACTAATAAAGTTAACGTAAACACCACCAAAGCGTAAGACTTAGAGAAGTGACTATAATTGTGTGTGGGTGTGTGTGTGTGTGTTAGCATTGTTTGAAAAAAAAAAAAAAACTGTCACCATTTTTTAAAGCAGTGTAGACGGGGGTGGGGGCATGAATCTGAGGATTTAGGACGGCATGGCTAATGCTGTCACTGTGGACTGTGAAGGTTAGGATGTTTAATTTTGCCTCTGATAGAAAAACTCCATCGCCTTACTAGGGGTCAAACGCAGGTCTCCCGAATCAGAGCCCACTGTTGTAACCGCTTGGCTAGCGGCTCCTCACTGGCTGTAAACTCTGGTGGAAACTTCTAGTTGGTTTGTCTACTTCTGGTCTTTGGTTCTATTCCAGGATCAATGAAGAGGAAGGAAACTGTTTTCTATAGAAAAGCAACAAGATAAATAATACCTAATGTGTTGACAAAATATACAAAGGAATATAGATAGAAAAGTTAATTTACAGTGTTCAAATGGGCTAATCATTTTGTACTTTATTTAACAAACAAAAATATTTAAAAAGAAGAATATATTGTGCAAATCAGCAAACTTTAATGTATTCAGTGAACTCAGTTGTTCAAAAACGCATTTTTGCAAAACAAATATTAATTTTAAAAACAAAAATCAATGGCTATGTCACACATATGAACACAGTTTAAAAGTCATAAACACTTGTTTCATATAGATTTGATTTGTTTAAAAATAATTTAAAAAACAAAAAACTTTTAAGCAGCATCATCAATTGCCAAATGTCATCTCCACATCAAAGATCAGCTGTTTAAAAGAAAAAAAAACCAATGTCGCGGACTCTCTTCATGCTTTTGTCACATCCGGCATATAGTGCTAGAGCGTTAGCGCTGTTGATAGGAGACTAGCTTTCAAATCCAGCTACGACTCGCTGCAGCCCATGGCCGGTGTTTGAAACTGAGCGGTTTCCAGCGTCCACCCAGTTTCTTGCTAATAGGTACCAGAGTTAACAATGGAGGAACATCGCTGTAGCTACGGAGTTGCGTGCGAACGGCGACACAGGCGGATAGTTTCTTATCAGCTGTTCGTACGCAATGACGCTGGTTCACATCTCCTGACTTCACCTTTTATATAGTGGTAGACCTATATTTTACAGACCATTTGGCACCTGATGTTCATCATCAGCCCTGCTATCTTAACTGCCCAGGACTTACTTGCTGTTCATTTTAGGTTGGGTTGACCTGGAAGCAAAGGTCAGTTGAAAAAAATGTATCCACCCTGATGCAGAGTAGGAACCAGCAGGCAAGAATCTATCCACTACACTAGCATAGCATCCTGAAGGTTAAAGCCAAGAAGATTGACTTTCTTGCAGGAGGTTTAACCCATATGGCTTGGTCACTCTTTGCAGAATGGCTATTCACCTGGCAAAAGTGTCAGACAAAGTATCAACACCACAGCTCCAGCAATGATCCCCAGGGGTCTCTTTAAAAACTGCACTCATGAACCAAACAATACAGCCATAAAATAAACTCACGACCGGTGCATGGGGCAAGTGGCTTGACCACTTTGTCGTGAAGACCCCCCTACAGCAATCTAAGATCAGTTTTAATGAATTTCCAGCGCCTTCCGTCCTGAGTCTTCAAAGTAAAAAAAAAAAAAAAAAAAATGAGATGGTGTTAATTTATGTTGTAAATAATAAAGTAACCTTATTAACATTTCCCTGCACAAGTTTAGAAAAACCGTTAGATTATAATCAAATCTGTTAAAGAAGAGGAGGAACTGAGGGATCATCAACAAAACTGTCACTGTTAGCATGCTCTGGAATTTCTGTCTTAGTCACTCTACTCCCAAATGGCAAAGCAGTTGCCTTTTTAGCCTCATTGTCTGCGATGATTCTAGTGACATCCACACCTTTTCTGGCTTCTGCATCAACTTCCAGGTAATTGCTGCAATGAACCAAATAATATAAATAAAAGAAATGCAAGGAAATAACAGCTCTTTGTTAATGTAATTGAAATTAGGTGAAATATATTTAAATGTTTGGCATAATTTTGTTGTTGTTATTGTTGTTGTGAAGTTAGTAAAGTAAGGAACATAGAAATATATTTTTCAGAATCTAAAACAGTGAGACAATAATAAATAATGTTTTTATTAGAACTAGATGAGCCGAGAGTCTGGATATTAATGTTTATCCTAAACTAGGCCTTGACAAAGAAATGATTGCTTATGTAACAGGTAAAGTATTTGTGTCAATTGCTTATGTTGTGCAAAAACAAAGTGCATTAACTGAAATAAGAAATGCAGTTGGAAATACAATCAGCTTTCAGGAAATCTGCATTTACTTCTTCTTGACTGTTTGATTCAGCTGTATTTTCTAACAATGGTATCGTCTTGTATAATGAATTTCTAGTGCAGTTCATATTTAGTGATATTTAGGAAAGCATTCCAAACTTAAGAACTTTTCAAAACTCATCATCATCATTACCCAGTGTCTTGCCCCTGTACAGAACTATGTCCCCATAAAGCCTTTTGAAAATAATCTGTCATAGGAATATATTCATCTGTACCATTAACACTGAAAGGAGCATTCATGCTTTCCAGCCCATTTGTTTAAAGTGTATTTAAACCTGTTTGTTGCCATAAGAAATATGCATGCTGCCAGTACATGTGACACTCTACTTAATAATGTAATGAATTAAAAACTAGAACCCTTTCACTTCTGCTGGTTTATAGTATAGAGCAAATTATATTGTGACTATATCTTGCCTTTCATTCTGTTTCTTCTTTTCTTTACTTGATTCCTTTGCAGATTTCAATGGTGCTGTTTTTGCCGAAACAATAGACTGTTTTACCTGGTGGCAGAAATGTAAAGCAATAACAACTAAAACTGAACAAATTAAAAAGAATAATAAATAATTGATATAATGCACTTATGAAATATTTTAAAAAATATGTCACACATATTTTTTTGAGATGAATAGCAATATATTAAATTTATGAATTACTAAATGTTGCTAAAAGATTGCTTTCCCTCTGGAAAGCCCCATGCTTCAGAGGTGCTCACTACAAATGGTGATGTGCCAGGATCAGGACTTTAATCAACAGCTATCTACTATACAGACCCTCTGCTCTCTAGCAAGCATGTCATAAGAGGCAACTAATAAGGAATTTGCTGAAATTTGATTTTTTAGGGTGAAAGCTGAAAATATTGCAAACTATCTGTAAACCACAACACAATGTGCCATCCACCCTCTTGAGAGCAAACACAGAAGCAGAATGAAGGAACAAACAAACTAACTTTATTTTCAAAGGGTTACAAGACGTGCAGGCCTGTCTTACATTTGGCATGTGTCCGGTATACCAATCATAAGCTTGCCGCTCGGTCGTCCAAGTATGCAGACTGCTTTAATTATGCTACCGCGGCGGCTTCTTATCTCACGGTACCTTCTGCAAAATCACCAATTCGTCTTGTCCCTATCCGAACAACATCTGGTAATTTCGTGCAGCAGGGAAACCAACCCTGAGCTTCATGAACTCAGGTGGGCCCACTCTCTGAGAATGTCTACGAGCTCGTTGGCCGAAACATTTGTCGACGAGAGGTTACTTCTACTGACGATTGGTAGATCCCTGCTTTACATGCTCCCCTGTGGAGTTTATTCTTATTTTGGCTCTTCCAAGCACTCATCTTTCAGACCACAACTGTATGGTATCAATAATGCATATTATGTCTGTATAAAAATATACATATACACTTACACGCAAATAAATACACAGACAATGCACATTCATACATACACACCTATAAATGTAATTTGCTTGTGCATTTATAAGTGTATATGTATGAATTCACACATATGCACCCACATGCATACATGCATACACAGATATACATTCACACAAACACCCAAACACTCATATATCCACCTACATGATGCGAGTGCTCATACATACACTCATGGATACAAACGCATTTATACACACACTGAATCATACCCACACCTGAATACATAAACATACATACACTCACAATCATACAAGCTCAAACACCAATACATAACACACACTCATACATACTCATGTACATACAAACATCTACATATACACAAGTGCCTTAAGCATATACATACATCTATATATACACAAGCGCCTTATCATACACAATGATTCATACACCCACACATCCTTAAACACCCTTACATATCCATGTACACACAAGAACATAATTACACACAGTTACGTACACAAGCATCTGATCATACACAAACATCTATACACACATAAGCATCATCTAATCAGACACCCATCCAGTCAAAAGCACACAAAAAGAAGAACATGTAGAAAACTTAAAACATATTTACACAACCATAGGAGATTTTCTTAGTAAAACCAAACTTCAAGTGGTGGAATGAAAGTATTTATTTAGTTTCTGTTAATAGCATAAAACAGTTTTTCTATGAATTAAAACATATACATACAAGCATAGGAAAAACTAAACTAAAGGTAAACATAAATATTTCTCTTTTTTCACTTACTTTTGGCATAGTAACCAGAAGATGGCCAGTTATCTGTGATCTTTTGGCAGTACTATTTCCAACATTGACTTCCTCTGGAAGACACAACTGCAGTACCTGGCAAAACAGAAGTCACATATATGGCCTGTAAGTGACACTTTAAAAAAACACCTGTGTTTGGGTTCTGGGGCCTCATTTTAGGGGAAGGAGGAAATATATCACCTACCTCATGAGAAGCATGCTGTAAAAGATAATTAATTGAATGTCTGTTGGGTCAAAAGGTGCAGATATCACAGCCTAGCTGTGAATCACAACAGAATGTGCCAATTGCTCTTGTAAGAGCAAACACAGAAGAAGAAGAAAACAGTAAAAAATATACAGTAAACTCAGCCAGGATACAGATGTGCACCACTACACATGGTTGTCATGACCCTGCTTTGCATGGTCTGCACGCTCACAGCAAGTCAAGCAGAAAATCTGTGTGACAAACGACTGCATGAGATACTTGGGGCTGGAAAGGTAAATGAGGAAAAATGTCAGAGGTTGACTCATGGTTAGTTGTGTACCAGAGTTGGAAGAAGATAGTTGTGATGTCGTCAATGTAGTTTGAATTAAGTGTAGTCAACGTTGAGTAAATGATTATTGTGGCATAGTTGTGGAAGTGAACAGCGATGATTGTGATTGATTAATTGTGTTGGAATAGGAGAAATAAACTGGCAGAATGCATACGGGAATTCGGTGGGCGTTCCAGTGTTGTCAACTGTTGAAAGCTGTATTTGTTCCAGAGTAAACAAGCTATATTTAAATTGAGCCAGCTTTCTTACAATGGTTTCGTGGCAGAATCAGGACTCAGACTGATCAACACTGATCTATACCTCTCAGTGGTCATCCTAATCACATTTTCCAACTGGGAGTTCTGACCAGTGTGGACAGGTTTGAGTTTCTTCAAACTCGGACAGCATCTGCCTGAGAAGTAAAGAACCAATATCTGCCCACAAAAAAGCCAGATCCGTAAAATTCAACACTCAAGATTGGAATAAGACTAAACTCCAGAGGTGGACAATCAGAGTTTTCTGCTGGAGTCTGATGCTCATTATGTAGCTGTGGACCACACATGTCTGTCTGGTGGTCTAGGGGTTCAAGTCTGTCTGCCTGGTGGTCCAGGGGTTCAAGTCTGTCTGCCTCATGGTCTAGGGGTTCAAGTCTGTCAGCCTGGTGGTCTAGGGGTTCAAGTCTGTCAGCCTGGTGGTCTAGGGGTTCAATCTGTCTGCCTGGTGGTCTAGGGGTTCAAGTCTGTCAGCCTGGTGGTCTAGGGGTTCAAGTCTGTCTGCCTGGTGGTCTAGGGGTTCAAGTCTGTCTGCCTAATGGTCTAGGGGTTCAACCTCCTGGATCTTTATAAGCACTCGGGAAATTTCCATAAGCGCTCTATCTCCATCTTCAGCAGCAAGCGCAGAGTTCCAATTCTGATGGTACCAGTAACAATATGACTGTATGTCCATCTCACTTTTCCCTTGAATGTTGCAGTCAGATCCCCTGGTTGCTCCTTGCAGTAACATTCTCCTCAGACTTTGATGATCCATCTATGCTTCCTCACAGTAAACTCACCCCCAGAGGGTCCTTATAACATCTAGCTCATCATGCATCAATTGATACATGACAAGCAGCCAAGAGAGTGGGAGAGGAGAAGACGAGGGAATGGAGAGAGAAGAAGGCATATATCTTGATAATAAACTGACCAAGACTCCACATTTCTTCTGCTTCTTATTCTCTTCCTCTTTTTTTTTTAATTATTTTTTTTTATTTTTATCGATCACCGGCTGTGAATTCCGGCGAAAGGTCCCGGTTAATCGTCCGCTTGGATTTTTGGCTTTCACCTAGACCTGATTTTTGCGTGTACAACTGTTTTACTGTTCCCTGCCTCATGGGCAGCTGTAATCCGACTTCGAAGGAAGACATCAGGCCTATTTCTAGGATGACTGGCCATTGTTTTGTGTGGGTCGAGACGTTGCCTGATTTGTGTGGCCAAACTCTGAGATCCCCTGACAGCTCTGTTAATGCTAATTTGAGACATTATCCGTGGCGCACGATGAGGACGTGCTGCAGGGGTCTTGCGTGAGGTTCCGTACAACCAGGATAGTGAAGGACTGGCGCCCGAGTGACGTACGGAGTATCTCCTTATACACATCATGTTGGACTTAACTTCCCCTCACGCCTGTGACATAAATCACCGCACCACTCTCTTCCTCTAATTTCTGGATGCATTTCATTTTGGAAAAGGCTTTTTCTTTACAGCTTTCTTAGGGGGCGAAAAGGTTAAAAAAATAAATTACATGTTCACATAAAAACTTTCATAAATTTTTTGCATTTGTCCTTATAAGGGCAGATGACACATTGTGTTGTGGTTTACAGCTAGGCCGCAAGTCTACACCTTTTGGCTCAGCACATCTTATTTCAACAAACCCTTAATAATTTGCTTTTAGCTATATATTTGTTTAAAAAAAGGCAATGCAAGGCTCTCCCCTCTCCATTCTCACAGAGATAATATACATATAAGAAGAATATATAACTGTGTTAATTTGTACACATGATTTGGCATGATGAGTAAACTCAGTTTTAACAATAGAACTGCATATAATATAATATGACACTGTTTTGAACCTCTTTGTGATAGACCATATACAAACATTTCTGTTTCTAAAATTATGATTTAAAAAAAAATTAATTCCTTGTTTCAGTTAAAAAAAATAATTTCAGAACCGTTTATTTCATATATTATTGCTAACTTTGACTTACCTTTCCTTTCAATGTCACCTTCACAAAATGAGGCTGGACATCACAGTCTACCAGTGAAGTATCCATGTGCCTGACAAAAATATTGCAGAATCTTGCAATAAATTACTCATCATAGAATAACTGCCCAAAAATTCAAATTGCTGCCTTTTTTATACCACTTTTGCGATGCAGGCAGAGGGGTCTTTGAGTCTAAGAATTTACAGCTACATGGCTAGTGCTTTTGCCACCGACTGTGCATGTGAGAATTTTATTTTTGCATAGAAAAACTACAAGTCATAAAAATTCACATTTAAAAAAGGATGCCTCAACCTTTAAAACTGTATCATTGTAACTATTCTATACTACTCTGCTCCCATGTGCGGCCTGTTCTGTTTCGTTGGGTGTTGATTATAGTGACTGTTCTATAATATGTGCAGCAGAGTGTGATCTTTCCAGTGACAAGAAATCAAACTTATCAAATATGGCAACACACAGACTCTACACTTACATCCCACCTCAAACAATGAAAAGAATAATTAAACATTTGTATGAGACAGGGGTTTAACCAGTATAATTCATCACCAAAAGACTAATGCTATAATTCCTACAACACACGAAAACTACTATCTTTGGACAAAGCAAAGGGTACTGCCACAGGCAAATGCATCTGAACCGCCACATTCAGCCACATATCTCCGACCGAATGTGGATAACTTACTGCAAACCTCAGAACACTCCCTTCAGACCTGTTCTATCTACCAACCCGTTTGAAACTTGTACTTGCTGAAAGCAGCAGCCACACCGAAAACTACTAACGAGTATAAAGAAAGATCTGCAATGGACAGCAGATTGTATAAACACAACAGATATTGACGCTTAGGGCAAGAGAACATGCAATCTGGTTTGCAAAATATCACTTTCATTGCATTCAGTGCTTCAGCACTTTTTTCCTTTGGTCAACAAAAGAAGATTCTCAAAACTGTGTATGAACTCTGAAGCATCGGTAAGAATAAAAATGTTTTGATACCATATTGCCAGAAGAGATTTTAGGAAAATAAACTAAGTGATATTTAGAACATGTATTTTCTTGTGTGTGTATGTGTCTGTGTAGGTGTGTGTGTGTGTGCACATGTGTGTATCTATATGTGCGTGTGTGTGTGAGAGAGAGAGAGAGAGGAGAGAGAGAAAGAGAGAGAGAGAGAGAGACAGAGACAGAGACAGAGACAGAGAGAGTCTAACAGGCTGTTCTACAAAACATCACAAAACTTTGTTGCAAAAAAAAATATGAAATTTGTTATCAAACTTACTTAAAGACAGCGACATCTAAAATAATATTCTCATTGTCCTCTGTCAGAGAAAATTCAACCCTGAAAAGAAAAAGATGTCAGGACAATATTAATTTGAACAAATATTCTCTTTACCTCTTGATGTCAGTTTCCTACAATTACCTGGTCTATCTCTTCCTTTGCCCATGTGTTACCAGATGTTACCACTTATGGGAAGCAAAAAATAGTAATACTGCATTCTACCAGGTTGGTCACATCATCCCATAAAAAAAATAACAGCCATAAAAACCAACCTACTATGGACAAGTCTAAAATAATTACTTAGGTGAGCTGCCTGCAATAGCAAAGATCAGAACAGTGTAAGTTGTTAAGTGACTAGACTCCACTTGAGGGTAAATGACTAAAGAAGAAGATCACTTCCTTGCATGGCTTTAACAATCTCCTCCAAAGTATATCATAGTATGCTTATTATTAGGATTCAGGGTACTAATCATGGAATTCATTGCATGTCGCTTGCATCTGAGATCTCATGGCCATTCTCTTAGACTGTCTTATATTCTAAGGGTTTCAAGTTTTGCTTGTCTTGAAGGGTATCAAGTTTTGATTGTCTTGAAGGTTCCAAGCACATCCACCACCGACGATAGCCACCACCAATGAGCATAAAAATACCACACACACACATACACACAAACACAAAACAATGATCGTTACTCACAAACCATGGTACCCTCAGTGCTTCCTTTTGCATTACTTCCTCCATATACACAGGCACCTGTGGTGCCTGAGCTACTCACAACATCAACACATTCCAGAAACAACACTTGTTCACACAAAAGACAGCAGTAAAAATGAAGTTGTGCAGCTGCGTCTGGGAGACAGTGTGTCTGCCTCGTCGATTGAATGCCAGTAATTTTTCACCACACTGTGTACAGACACCAAAAAGATGCACCTCATAACAGCTCTAGAAGATAGGACAGCCCATTGGAACAGGCATGTGATCTCAAACGTGAGCAAAATGGGGTGAATTCCGTACCAATAATTTTACCTGTCACTTAGGCCCATTTTCTTTGTCTTTTCATTTTGTGTTACATTTTTAACAAATCTATATCCTCTTCTTGCCACTGTTGACCCTTAAAGCATCCACAAAAAATCTTCACTGCAACCAGTCTGCCTCTTTTGTGCATGTGGCATCCCATGCCATTTTGCATTCCTTCCTTTCCCTTTCTACTTTCCTTCTCCACGTTTTCCTTAGGCTGTCCACATCTGATTTTAACCATTTGCTGTCCATCAGACAGCTGTCCGTGCCAAAATATTACAAGATATTCTGCAAACATGTCCAAGCCACCTCCATCTCCTTCCTTTGAAAAAGTTCATCAGTGATAAACATTTTGTTTTCCTCTTGAGTTCTTTATTTGTGGTCTTGTTTGGCCAAAATATTCACAGGATTCTCTTTAGACATTTGTTTCTCATAATTATAAGCTTCAATTCTGTACTCACTTTGGTTCATTAACATTAAAAGGGCGTCCATCATCAGAAAATAATCTTCTAGGTCGTACTGTTTCTGTTTCACTCCTAGAATAAAAAAAAATTAAAAAGTGAGCAGCAGAAAGCAATATTACAGTATAAACTTTGTTATCCTAATTAACATGTGTGATTGGCTATTCTTCCTGTGTAATAATTAATTTGACATGTGTGACTGGTTATTCTTCCTGTGTAATAATTAATTTGACATGATTGATTGCCTTTTCTTCCTGTGTAATAATTAATTTGACATGAGTGATTGCCTATTCTTCCTGTGTAATAATTAATTTGACATGTGTGATTGCCTATTCTTCCTGTGTAATAGTTAATTTGACATGTGTGATTGCCTATTCTTCCTGTGTAATAATTAATTTGACATGTGTGATTGGTCTTTTTTCTTGTGTAATAATTAATATGACATATGTGACAGTTCTTTTTTCTTGTGTAATAATTAATATGACATATGTGACAGTTCTGTTTTCTTGTATAATAATTAATATGACATATGTGACAGTTCTTTTTTCTTGTGTAATAATTAATATGACATATGTGACAGTTCTTTTTTCTTGTGTAATAATTAATATGACATATGTGACAGTTCTTTTTTCTTGTGTAATAATTAATATGACATATGTGACAGTTCTTTTTTTCTTGTGTAATAATTAATATGACATATGTGACAGTTCTTTTTTCTTGTGTAATAATTAATATGACATATGTGACAGTTCTGTTTTCTTGTGTAATAATTAATATGACATATGTGACAGTTCTGTTTTCTTGTGTAATAATTAATATGCCATATGTGACAGTTCTGTTTTCTTGTGTAATAATTAATATGACATATGTGACAGTTCTTTTTTCTTGTGTAATAATTAATATGACATATGTGACAGTTCTGTTTTCTTGTGTAATAATTAATAAGGCATGTGTGGGTGGCCATTTTGTGTGCACATTAATTACCATGTCATGAGTGTTGGGCTCTTCTTCATGTGTACCAGTTAACATACTTTAATGATGTCATTCTTCATATGCTTTGTTGTTCATTTCCATCTTTCCAGACACAGTATTATATTATGCTATAGTGACACAGTGGAACCACAACCCATTTAACCCATTTAGACAAGGTAGTTAAGTAGTTGTACTCCACCAGGACATCACACAAGCGATTAACACCTGGTGACACAAAGTGCCACCATCGGATGAAGATCACCAGTGGAGAGGCCCCAGAAACCCCTTTCAGCCGTTAGGCCATATCTCTGCCCTGGCTATATTCAGGTCAGCCGGCAGAAGCCATGGTGGGGATTTAAAAAAAAAAGTTGCATCCTACATGGGGATGACTTTCACGATATAACTATTGGATGCGATGACTGATTAAGACAAGGTGAAGTTCCTTCTCTCAATAGCACAAAGCCTAGGCAGTATTACAGAGGCCATCTGTTGCATAATCATTCACTTGGCCTGCCTTAAGGCATATCATGCCAGACTCATATTTTTATAGACCTACTGGAACTTAATGGGTAGTGTGGATCACCATCACAAAGGTCATCTTTACTTCCCAAGAGATTTCCTGGTACCCATTTTAGTTTTAGTCAGACTATTTTTTTTTCTCAAACTGGTTAGCTGTAGTCACTCATAGACCTTAAGGCCAGCAGGCAAAAATCTAGTTACTACATCAAATGTGGTTTCTGAATGGTCGGTTTTCGATACCACTATCAAAACCAACACATGGCATACTACTGCCAGACTGCCTACAGTGGGGGTGTAACTCGGTACCTTGGAAGTGTGTTTGTAATGCTTAAGTCACAGATGCCCAACTGTTATAGAAAACCAACATTATATTTGTAATGTAGTATATCAATAAAAAACACAACATGAATAAAATATACATACTGTTTTTCTTCTTTCTTCTTCAGTTCTTTCATATAATTGTGCACTTCTATTCTACTTTCAGGTGTGTATCCCGTCTTCTGATTCCAGAATCTGTGTTTAAGTTTGTACAAGTTAAAGAAAAAGAAATTATTATCATATTTTAACTAATTCAGTATGTGATGTCTAATATTAGACATGCGAGCACGTTCAAAGTCTCAGACTTCAATTACTTTGGTCTTATAATTAGGAACAGTGGAAACTATTTTAATTTTTTAAGCCTCAATTGCTGATGGATTTAAAACTGACATCATGATATGACTTATTGCAACATTTTGAAAATAGTCTTGTTTGTAGGCAACTGTCAGTCTCTAGGGACAAAAAAGGTGTGCCATTGGCCAGAGGCAGACCAAGAAGATTGTGGAGAGATAGAAAAACTTTGAGTAACCTACTAAAAAGAGAAAAGTCAGAGAGATTAATAGAGGCAGTAGATATCTGCAGCAATTAACATCAAAGGCTTAAAACAGTGAATACAAAGAAGAGGAAGGGAACCATTCAACAGAAGTAAAAAGGATAATAATCATAGCATAATCATAGCAATACAGAGATTAAACATTACTGAGGACTGACAGAACAATAACAGCATACAAATTAAAGTTAAAAACTGAGAAACTACATCTTTTTGTGACAATAGAGGGATGTGTATCATGGACCATTTTCTGAGACTGAAGAAAAACAAGCAATCTATGGATAAATTTGTATATCGTTGTGACTGAAAAAAAAAATACTGAAATCGAACAGCACCTAAATATCACTTATGAACTAGCTAAAAAACTGCATAATGTTGAGGAAACTTAAATATTTTGACCATATTAAATATCACATTAGTTAAGAAAAAGAAAATTAATGGATGGAATATATCTTTGATAAAAAAGGCACAAGTCAGTTAAAATGGTAATGGGCACAGAACATTAAAAACAGTCTAAGCACACATGAGGCAGGAGAACAGGAATAGATGAAGAGACTTTACAGCAAGATGCAATGAGTGACACACTGCGAAGGATTTCTACATGATGAAGAGCCTACGCCACTGCCAGTCTCAAGTCCGAATGAGGAGGTAGGACTAGGCTAACCCACCCGTAAAAACAATAGGAAGCCATTCTGGCAAACTAGTTATTCAAGTAGCATGTGTGTACAAGCAGTGCATGTAAGATGTTTGCTGATAAAAGTCACTCTGGAGAAGTCAGTGACAAGACATGCACACTATCTGGCTCAAAAATAAATTCTAAGTTTGGTTTTTAGATTGCACACACCATGTCTCAAACCCTAAGATGAATGTTGATAAGAGAAGACATGATGCTGGTTTGGATTCTATACATGGTTTTGAAATAATCACCTGTGATAGATCGAAATGGAAGAACAAACTGCAAGCCTTATATGAAGCTTAAAGGCAAAAGATGATGATAACGATGATTATGCTGAGGAGGATAAGGATGAAGATGAGCTGTTCACTGTGGCTGTAATGGTTATTATCAAATAGCAATATGTGTTATCAATATACTTTATTTATTTTCCCTAAAACAGTTCTCTTACTCAGCATTTTTTTCTTCATCAGTTTTATCATCTTCTTTTGTCTGTTTACATTCACTTGCCCTTTTGTCTCTGAAACACAATGTTTAATATATTTATATATATTTGGGAATGCCCAAAATGTATTGAAAATAATAGTGTTTACATAATATAATTATAAACAAATTAAATAAATCAAAATATAAGCAGAAAATTTCTTTTGAAAGTAAATAAAATAAAATTTTAAAGTAATAAAGTAATTTCAGTTACATTTTGTTAATAATGTCAGCATAATTTCCTTCATCATCATCTTGCTAATTTGCTTGGGCAATCAAGTTTCTCTACAACTTCATGTGAATTTTCCATTTTTTTTAAACCGTCTTGCTTGGCTGTCAAAAATCTCAGAGAATTCTTGATTACCAGATCAAAGTTTATAAAAGAGGCAATTAGCCATTCATTTAAATTAAATGTAACAATATCTAAAGCTTGATTAAAGATTACATTAGAAATTAATACATAAGATTGTTCTGTATTCATTAAAGCCATTGAAAAGAAGGATAAGTCGAGATCTTACCAGATATCTATGCTCAGGAAGAAAAACGATCCCTAAGAGGGTTCCAGAATACCTATGTAAGGAGGGGGGGGAGCGAGGTGCAGATCCACTGCTCCTTAACAAGCGTGTTGTAAAAGGCGACTAATTAAGAATTTGCCAAAATCAGATATGTTGAGGTGAAAGGTGCAGATGTCACTGCTTAAATATAACCACAACATGTCACCCACTCCAACATGGCATTGTTCTTAGAGCTGTCACAGACTGTAAACTGTGGCAGAAAGTTCTGGTTATTTGTCCATTTCTGGACTCTTGCCTTGTTCCAAGACTTGAGTTTTGTCTGCACATCTGTTTGACAGATCTGGCTTATTTGTATACACAATTTTACTTTCTTCCTTCTCTCAGGCAGATAGGTGCACTTCAAAGAAACCCCATCAATTAGTCAACTTTTACAACATGCTTGTTGGGGGTGGGGGGAGGGAGGGAGTAAGCAGTGAATCTAATAATTTATTCTCCAAAACGGGGCCCCGGAACCCTTATGCCTTAAAGTAACAACAAAGTAAAAAAACCAGTCATGGCTAACCCTTCATTTATATCTGTGTACCATCTTCCATTGAAGCCTGGCCTGTTCTCTTTGTTGCTGTCTCCTGGAACTCCATGAGCATTTGTTTCATCCCTGGTATTATCACTGTCATAGCTGCTCTCATCATTCTCATGGCTATTCACTGCATTTCCTTTATTTACATTCTGGGATTTTTCTTTTTGCTTTGCCTGTTAATGTGAAAGAGTAGACATTAATGAGTTATTATTTCTTCTGCTTGCTTCTGTGTTTGCTCTTAAAAGGTTAGTTGGTATGTTGTGTTGTAGTTTACAGCTAGGCTGTCCTAGCAATATGGCAGAGTCATGAAAATGTGGAAAGTGGAGCCCAAAAACTAAATGGAGACCTTAGAAGACTGCATGAGTACTGCCAAAGATGGAAACTCAAGGTTAACTGTGCAAAGACGGTCTACACAGTCTTTACCAAAAGCCATCAAGTAGCAAGCAAGAATATTAACCTGAGGTTAGACAAACACCAAGTGATGAAAGAAGAGCATCCTACATACCTTGGAGTCACACTTGACCGGCATCTCAGCCTCAAGAATCATATTGAAAACGTAAGGAATAAGGCATTGAGGCGGTTACAGTTATTAAAGAGACTTGCAGGTACATTATGGGGATCAGACAAGGAAACTCTGAGGGGCTTATATCTAGGATATGTTCGCTCTGTGATAGAGTACAACAACTCACTGCTTACAACCTGCTCCAAAACTAAGAGACTCTGGACAGAGTACAAAATAATGCCCTCCGATTAATCTGCGGAGCTATGCAGTCTACACCAACTGCTGCATGTGAAATCCATACAAATGTGGAACCCCTCGGGTTGCGGAGAGAAAAAGCCACTTTAGAAATTTATGAAAGATGCGTTAGAAAGAATCGTAACCATCCTAATAGACACCTTGTAGAAAACTGGGAATATAAACAAAGAATAAAGCACAAATCGGTTTTACACTGTGTTAATGAAATTCAGGACAGATACCACCTCCCAGAAAGACGTCAAGGCATTCAGAATGTTGCAAAAAACCTACCACCACATGCTCGCTTTAAAGCTCCAGAAGTCCGAATTAAATTGGTAGGCGAGGAAACCAAACAGTCCGACCCAATCGCTCTTATGAACTCATCACTAAAGACCGTTGATTCTTACCCCCAAGAATGGATACATGTTTATACTGATGGATCTGCATTTAAAGCTACCATTAAAGCAGGTTATGGAATCTACATAGGTTATCTTGATGGATCTGTTGAAGAGATTTTTGATGCATGCCGGGAATTCTGTTCAAATTATGAAGCTGAAATAATTGCACTGGAAACAGCAGTATACCACCAAAAGACTGTAATGGATGTTTACCCTTTAAAGGTCCAAAATATTGTCATCTTTACAGATTCAATGTCTGCCCTTCAAGCTCTGGAGAGCAGTGAACGCTGCAGAACTGACATAGCCAAGATAATCCTGGATGCTGATCAGTTTATTACCTCATACAACATCAGAATAGTAATGCAGTGGATTCCAGGCCACTCCGGCACACCAGGTAATGACAGAGCTGACAGATTGGCAAAGAAAGGAGCAACACAAGAACAACCACATACAGCGACAACCCTACAGACAGCAAAAATTCTTATAAGAGCTATAAACAAAGAGACTTGGTTGAACAGATGGGCCATGGGAGACACTGGATGAGAGGTTTATAGACATATGGCTGGCCCTGATCCTAATGACAGCATTAACCATCTAACAAGAAGGGACCAAGCCACCATCTTCAGACTTAGAATGCAACATACTCCACTGAATGGACATCTAAACAGAATACAGCCACAACACTCCCCAGAGTGCCAGCTATGTAACTACCCCTACGAAACTGTTGAACATCATCTCCTTGAGTGCCCAAAACTCAGCGAGACTAGAAGAATGCTACTCCCTCCAAGACCAGACAAGTAGAACGTCTTTTACGGAGGAAAAGAACAAGTTGTAAAAACTTGCAAATTCCACTACATGGCATTGGGCCAAAGGGTGAAAGCTCATGCGCCACTGGATCGATAACAACAACAACAACAATAGCTAGGCTGTGATATCTGTGCCTTTCAGTCCTATAAATCTAATTTCAGCAAAACTATAATTAACAGCCTCTTGCAACATGCTTGTTATGGGGCAGTGGATGTTTTCTTTTGTCCCCTAAAATATATGTCCTAGAACTGGGGGAAAGTTATAATTTTAAGGTGTTCCTTACTGAAAACAAAACATTATTATTTGTAAAACCTTAAAACACAGAAATTTGATTTGATAGAATGATTTAAAAAAAAAAAAACACACACACACACTTTCATCATCATCATCATGTAGCAGGTCCTTTGCAGAAGGTGTCTCTTGTCACAACCTTCCTGAAAGAAACTCAGTCTCTCACCAGATTTCCCACCCTATGCACTTTCCTGTCCAAGGTGTCACTTAAATCCTGTGCCCATCTTCAGGGTGCTGGACTCCTGATCCTGATGCTGGCACCATGCCGTCTGCTACTATTCTTTTCAGTGCACTGTGGTGCTTCATTTGGCCCAAATATTTCAATTTCCAAGACAAAATCATTTTTACTAGCCAATCTTTTTTTTTTAAGTACAGATCTTTTAGTATGTCAGCATTTCTTTTCTTCTTGGTCCATGGTGTTCTGAGAATCTTTCGTTTTGGAGAACAAAAGATTAGATTTCAGTCCAAAAGCTCTTTTTTTCTCAATGACTGCATGGCAGTCCACGACTCACATCTGTATGTTGCTACATGAAAGATATATACCCTTAAATTTCTTAAACTGATTTCCTTGCTTGTTCTGAGAATCTTTCTTTAGCATTTCAGTCCAAAAGCTGTCATTTTTTTCATGACTGCATGATAGTCCACGACTCACATCTGTATGTTGCTACAAGAAAGATATATACCCTTAAATTTCTGGAATTGATTTCCTTGCTTGTGCTTGACCAGAAGAAGAAAAACTCACCATAAACAGATAAAAAGTATAAATACGATGTTCCAAAGGAGATTAAATCACAAAGATATTTGGTTATCTGCATTAGAAAAGAGTCCACATTCTTTACACACATCATGAGAAAAGGAAAAGCTGGAATATATCAAGACATATAGATAAAGAAAAAGTAGAAGAGAGGCAGGGGCAGACCAAGAGAGAAGATATTAGATGGTCTGGTATCATGGCATTCTGGAAGATCTTCCTTTTCTTCTTCTTCAGCATTTTCATCCTCAAAGGTTCACTGCTGCAGATATCATCCACCTTCACTCATTTCTGTGCGCCCACTTCCACTCATTTCTGTGCGCCCACTTCCACTCATTTCTGTGCGCCCACTTCCACTCATTTCTGTGCGCCCACTTTCACTCATTTCTGTGCGCCCACTTCCACTCATTTCTGTGCGCCCACTTCCACTCATTTCTGTGTGCCCACTTCCACTCATTTCTGTGTGCCCACTTCCACTCATTTCTGTGCGCACACTTCCACTCATTTCTGTGCGCCCACTTCCACTCATTTCTGTGCGCCCACTTCCACTCATTTCTGTGCGCCCACTTCCACTCATTTCTGTGCGCCCACTTCCACTCATTTCTGTGCGCCCACTTCCCCTCATTTCTGTGCGCCCACTTCCCCTCATTTCTGTGCGCCCACTTCCCCTCATTTCTGTGCGCCCACTTCCCCTCATTTCTGTGCGCCCAACTCCCCTCATTTCTGTGACTGGCTTACTCTTTCCAAGTGGTGACTCCACAGATTTGTAGGTGAGCCTTTATATGACCTCTTCCCTATCTTCTTGATCTGCCTTATGGTCTACTCCCTTTCAGCTCTTTGGTGTGTGCAGTTTTGTCTCTCTGTTGTCTGCCTTTCTCTCTATATGTCCTTAGCATTGCAGTCCATTAGCCCTCATGGTGTCAGTAATCAGTGGTGATGAAAAGAGATTATGAATTTCATTGTTGCTTCCCACTCTTAGCTCTTTGCATCTATGAGAGGTTCAAACATTTGTCGCAGGACTGTTCTCAAAAGTTATTCAACAAGAAGATCTATAAAGTAAATTATTACTTTGTAGGCTTTAACAGATATGATGAACAATACCACATGGCACAGATAATTTAAAAAAAGTCTCTCAAGTATTCTTCTTCAAATTTGCTTTTACCACTCCGGGTGTTGAGGGAGATATAAGGTTCTTTTTTCTTGCTTGATCAGTCCGTTTATATCTCAGTGCATTTTTTGTAGTGATAATAGATCCATTACTGGCTTTCCTGTTGCAACTTCACCAGAGCCCCACATGCCAGGATGTTTTGGGGTGACCCAGGATGTTTCAGGGTGACCCAGGATCACCTTCAGGAATACTGTAGCAGCCTTGTGGCACAAGGCCACACCATACTTCATCTGATCCTAGCAATCGCCTACTTTGTTTACCACCTCTCATGATGTGGATGTGGATTTGGACTTTGAGAAGTGAAGTAAGTATGAATACCACATAGTTCATTGCGTTCATCTTGTTCAAAAGTAGTTGGATTAACTGGTAGGCACATGGATGATGTGAATAATATTAAGCATGCCATTTTTACTTCAAAGCTATTCCTGATGTGTATTTTAGAATGGATTAACCTAGAAACAAAATTCAGTTATTAAAAAAAATCTGCCTAAATGCACACTCAAACTAAGGCAGGCAGTTAAGCATCTAGCCATTGTACTTCTGTAAATCTTGAAAGTATAGGATCTAATAAGTATAGACCTTGATCTTGGAGACCACATAACAAAGTGGCTACCACTGGAAATACATCAGTTAAGTAATTTTGTGTATTTGGGTCTGTACATGTGGTTTTGTTGATTAATGTAATGTGATGATGAAGTCTCTTTAGCTGCAACATTCACTTTCTGCTTGTGTTTTTTTACATAGTGAAGCTCACTGGTCTACTTTTTGTTTGGTTTTATATCTTTTTATAAGTATATAGAGACAACACATGAAAACCAACCCTTTTCTTTCTGTAAGATTCCTGCTGCTCTAAAATTCTTCCTCTGATGTAAGGTAGGTTCTGGAACAAAAATATTATATATAATAACTAAAACAAAAATTACTTCATTATAAAGAATTTGATTCAAGGAGGTACACAATCAAATAATACATGTCATACCATAATAACCTGAAAATGGACAAGACTAAGAGTTCATTGTTGATCCAACACATTCATGTTATGATATGATTAGGACCCTGGTGTAATTAACAGAATATGAGCTAGTCACAGGAAAATGAACACATCCCGTTTTAGTAACTATGTCTGATGTACGAAGAAAATACAAATCAGGATAAAGTGTTTTCAATATGGCAGTCATTACAACATGCTTGTTTCAGAGCTGTGGATCTATTCTCTTGGACTATTTGGTGTGAAGAAAACATAAATCACATAAAGTGTTTTTGTCTTCAAAATAAGACAAAAAATGCAAGAAAAAGTGTCATACACATAAAGATACATTTCTAAGTTCTAGTAATTATCTGTCTGCTTTCTTGTCTGTATGTTTACATAGCCACATGTTCATATTACCTGAATAGCTTTAATTCTTTCTGACCTCTCAATCTCAATACCATCCAGCCACTGAAACATAAATTTACACCAAATTATAAATTAAACATAAATTTACACCAAATTATATGTGAAACATAAATTTACACCAAATGAAATGTGAAACATAAATTTACACCAATTATATGTGAAACATAAATTTACACCAAATTATATGTCAAAATGTGAAAGCAAAACAGATTTGCTTGCTGTAAACTGCAACAAATTAACAGAATTTCACAGCATATCCTCAACTTAACACTTCATTAAAAAAAAAAAACACTTGCAAATTTCCAGATGAAAAAGCAAAAACCTTTGCAAATCACTATTTTTTTGTCTCTGGTTGTAGCTAACAGAAGAATTATTATCAGGCCCCTGTTCTCACTAAAAAAAAACTAGCATGATTAATGAGAAAGTGAAGAAAAAAGAAAGAAATACATTATTTACCACAGTTTGCATTCACCATCTTTGTTTTCATTCACCCTACAAATTATGTTTAACCATTATCTGATAAACTCAGTGAGTACTAGAAGGTTTGACATGAGATACTCAAGTGTATACATTACCACTAGGAAAACCCATTAGCGTAGTAATTTTAAAGAAGCTAAGTAGTGAGGAAGCCTAATTTCTTTAGTATGTTATGATCAAATGTATGCATTACGAGAATACATTCAATGTTGGCTAAGATTAAGAGTAGAGCCAAGAACACTTCACACATTGTTTGGGACTGAAAGAGTTTTAAAAAAAAAACAGAAAAAAACCTGACCATTTTTGTATGACATGTCAGATTTCACAACAACCAAATTACGGACACATATGAACCAAAAAAAAGATGTTCCGATTTAAATATTTTTGTTCAACTTCATCCTAACCTTTATTATCGGTTAAAATTAATTAACCAAATTGAAATATCTTAGTGGTTAATAATAATGTGCAGAGATTTAAAGAGAACTGATTTACTCATTTAACAGACATGAAAGCAACCAATACAAAATGTAATGTAGGTGAAAATAAGGTAAGGCCACAGTGGATCACATAACATATAAGACAATTTATTTCAACCATGATTAGTGAAAGCTAAGGCAGAAACATAAATAACAAACCGTATTATTTCATACCTGCAACTGTGGAAGGGTTGCAATAACAAAATTTCTATAATGTTCATAATCTGCACATGGATTCCCTGTCAGAAACCTGCAAACAAATGAAAACATTAACACTTTTATATGTATGGTAAACTCTTTGAGACATTAATAGTTTTTATAACAATCCAAATACCAGTGACTAAGCTGGCTATATAATGAGAAGGCTACCACTAGTTAAATCATAATACTTAATTTTACAATGTTATTATTTTATAAATAAAAATATCAACAGCTAATACAATGCATGTTCAATGCAATTTCTTTTCCAAAATTAAAATTACTTCGGTAAAAACTTGATTTAAAATTAACATGTATTGACATATATATAGTTTAACATAAGCAGATAATAACATTCTTAAAATTACAATGCAAAATAATGTATGTTTAACAGTTATTCCTTTTCCAAAATTAAAATCACCTAGGTGAAAAACATGTCTTAAAAACAGACTTTCATTGACAAATACAGTTTAAAATAAGCAGACGACAATAGACTTACAGTTCGCGAAAGTTATATAGATTCTTCAAACATTCAACAGACGTAAGTTCTCCTACAAAGTTTACAGTGAGATCCAGCTTTTTCAGTGACTCACAGCCTGAAACACAAGTGACACTGATATGTAGCAGCATTATAGCAGTAACTTTAGGTTTGTACATTTGAAGAACAAATGGTTTGGTCATCTAGTAAAAATGCAGCCATAACAACTACCAACACAGGTGCTTCACCGAAAAAGATCTGATATGAGAGCAAGAGGATGTTCAAGCTGAAGATGTACTGATGGAACTAAAGACATTACACACTGACATGATTAGCCAGTAATGCTGCACATCCCACACCAGACCACAAACTGGTGCTCCTTACTAAGCATAACATCAAATGTAAAGTTTGACGACAGTGATTAATATTTTAGATTTAGAGGATTTTTAATACCTTATAATCAGAAAAAAAATAACCTTGCCTATGATTAGTATCAGTATATTTACAGAAATCTGCTTTTTTTCCTATATGTTTATTTACAGAGCACTGTCTTTTGTTTATGTGGGAGAAAAAAAAATATATTTAATATTTAAACATACAGTATTATTTGACAATGGTGATGACACTACAGCAGAACCTCTATCAGAACCTCTATAAGTTCACCACCCAGTGGACTGTAGCAAACTAGTCAAATTACAGAGGTGGTCTTATACAGAATGAGCCTATTGTACTACACTTCCTTTAACAAATTATACTGGAGAATACAGTATTATATGAAATCATATATTACGACAAAACCAAATTATCAACACCTGTTTTATCATGGCTTAACTCTTTAAGGCGGATCGCCACTTTAGTGGCTTTTGAATCTATCATATTCAGACGAAACATCACTTTAATGGCTCTCCATAGAGATACCCTAATACTGTTTTTTTCACTGGGAAAATGAATTTATATGAGCATGTTTAACCCCCCCCCCCCCCCCCCCCCCCCCCCAAAAAAATTTGAATTAGCAAAAGAAAGTATTATAGTTTTCCAAGCATGGTAAGGCAAATTAATTTAGTGTGATACAATTTTTATGTGATTTTCCAGACTAAATGATAAGGAAAAAAGGTGACAATAGTCATAATATTATAATTGATAATGCAAGTGCCAAACTTATTGCCGATGATGAAGGTTAGGATGAAGTTAAACCAAAATATTTCAATCAGATAATCTTTGTTTCCATTAGATGTGTCTGGAATTTGTTTGCTTTAAAATCTGACATGTCATACAAAAATGGTCATAGAATCCAAAAGTATTTAAATTAATTGTTTCAAATAAAGACTAGCTGATTAATACTTGAATAGAGAAGGCATGTGAATTCTTAGAAATTGATAGCAGTGTTTGTTGAACAAGTAAAAATGTAAGCTAAGCGCAACATTTCACTTGCACAGTAATCTTATTGTGTGTCTAACACTCATGATTGTTGTGTGGTTTTAATAACTTTTGTTGTAATACTAATACTTTAATAGTTTATATTGACTCAATATTCATTTCTCTTTCATTTGATATTTTATATGTCCCTATACAGCCAATAGTTTTTCTTCAGGAAGGTTTGTGCTTTCTCATGTTGCAGCAAAAAAAGTTTAAGCTTAAAGTTAATGCTGTCTAAACACCAGAAAAAACAATGTCATCCTGAAAAGTTAATAATTTATTCTGATGAAAAAAAAGATTCATCTGACTGACTTTCTACCCCACCAGGACATTACACAAGCGACAAACACCCGATGACACAATGTGCCACCATGTGGATGAGAATCACCGTGGAGAGGTCCCAGAAACCACGTTCAGCCATTAGACCATATTTATGGCCGGGCTATATTGCGGCCCCTGGCAAGAGCCAGAGCAGGGCTTCAAATAGCGAAAAACAGCATCCTAAAAAGGACGGCAAGGATTAAATAACATTAAAGATTCATCTTTGCGAGGAGGCTAAGTGGCCTTACATAACATTATACAGTTTACATATTCTCATTTTAAGCATTTGCATTTCTTATATATTATTTAATACAACAATAATAATAACATACACACCACTGGTTAAGCCAGGATGGTCAAGTTATAGAGGGGTAAATTACTTTGGTGTGCACCATCTGGTCAACATAAAACTTACAGAGGTGGACACAGTTCAGAGGTAGTCTTTTGCTAAGAATATGAGGTGATCATCTGATAAATTAAAAAATTAAAAAAAAATAAAAAGAATCAGATCAACTTCCAGAGATGGCCAAATCTGGACATGGTGGTGATGAAGGTATAAATTAAAAAAAAATTTGGTTTTTTGGTTGTGCAAGTGAGACTAGAATTTCCAAAAAAGGTTGAAGCAGAGAAAATCTGGAGTTCAAGAGTGGGGGGAGAAGGGAGGGGGGAGAGAGAGAGAGAGAGAGAGAGAGAGAGAGAGAGAGAGAGAGAGAGAGAGAGAGAGAGAGAGAGAGAGAGAGAGAGAGAGAGAGAGAGAGAGAGAGAGAGAGAGAGAAAGGAGAGAGAGGACATAAGTAAAAAAAATCTGGATGGACTGAAAAGGTGATCCATTATCAAGTCCATCAGGATATGTAATTATTGATGGAGAAATTAAGTGGTTTGACAAAATGGCACAACAGCTGTCTGCAGTCAAAAACTTTTATTGAGCTGAAAACTGAGTCATGATCACCTGAGCCATTCAGCATGGTACACAATTTATTTACTTGTGTGCATATGCTACTCCTTACATTGATTTTGCTTTATGCAAAAATCTTAATTTTCCTTCTAAAAATACAAAACATTTCACTATATACACGAGACACATCTAAAGAGAGCACCTTACAGTTTTTTAATACACTGCCATCCTACCTTCCAAGTTTTCAATTTTCTCTATATTATTAAGAGCTAGATTCAGGTACTCCAGTTTCTTCAAGCGGCTCACATTTTCTGCAACATAATAAACACATTACAAAGGAAACATTTTTACAAATGCTTAAATTGAAGCAATGTTTCCTTTTGTGAATTTGAACAAAGAAAATACAATCAATAGATTGCACAATTTATTGACTGGCATAAGTGTCAGCAGAACTTTGCCGACAGAAGGAAATGCTCATCACTTTGCAGTTACCTTAATGAAACAGACAGTGTGTGAATGTAGTCAATTTTGTGTTTCAGTTTGAAGGTTTCATTTATTTAATTCATTTTAAAAATTGTTTCTATAGTATTCACCTAACGAGATACAGCAAAATATGCCAGGCAATAAATTATGCAATCTATTGTTTGTGTCTTCTTTGTTCAAATACTTAAGTTGGCAGTGAAATAAATAACTGTTAAGATAACACAGTGTGCATAATTTTAGTTTCATTTTCCAAGAAAAAATGTAATACAGGTTGAAGAGTGTAAGCACAATATTTCACCCCATTTGACTTTCTCCTGGGTACTGAATTAGGGTCTATTGACACTGAGATACACGAAAGCTCTGAAATAAATATAAAAACAATACCAGTCATGGCTTAATCAGTCAGATTCAAATATTTGATGTTATGATTACTTGAGAATCAAAAGAAAACTGTCATTACTGCCTGTCAGCTTCTTCTTCTTGTTTACTAGCTACAAACTCCGGTGGAAAGTTCTGGGAGTGATCCTATTATTTGATGTTATGATTTCTTTGGAATCAAGAGAAAACTGTCATTACTGCCTGTCAGCTTCTTTTTCTTATTCACCAGCTGTAAACTCCAGCGAAAAGTTATGGGAGTTTATTCAGCTCTGAACTTTAGTCTTGTTCCAGAACCTGGGTGTTGTGTGCACATCTGTTTTACAGATCTGGCTTTTTTTTAAATGCATACTTTTGGTTTCTTGCTTATCAGGCACATGATCTTAAACTTCAAAGGATGCTCCCAAATAGCTGACTCCTATGACATGCTCGTTAGAGAGGCAGTGGGTCTATGCTGATTTTAAACATAATTGGGCCAATGTGTAAGTTGTGAATTAAAAATTGTATGGAATTTGTATCATATGGCAATGCTGGTAAAAAGAAAATAGATTAACATACCAATTTTTGGAATTAGGTTGCTCTGAAGATAGAGGATTTTCAGGTCTCTGCACCATTTGTCCAAATGTTCTAATCTGGCAGAAGAAATAATAAAAACTGTAATAATGATAAACATTTAATATAGATTTATTCCTTACAATTTTGTGATTCATTCATCGCTCTGGTTTTCTGACTTTGTATTAAAGGTATCATTGGTATGATATTTTATTGTGGTGGGAGGGAGGGGGGGGGAAGGGGGGGGGGCATAGTTACCAAGTAAAGAGAGATTTTCAAGGTTTTACTGATTATAACAATGTGTTCAGCTGTGTTCAGTACAGGAAATTGTGAGAAGTATGAAGTTTCCAGCCCATTTGATGCATCTAACTGAAAGTTTATATCATGAACACCAAACAGGCATCAGAGTAGCTGGAGAAACATCAAATCAGTTTGAGGTATTAAAGAGGGTAAGGCAAAGATGCAATCTCTTATCCTACCTCTTCAAGATCTGTATATATTTGAGGGGAAGTCAATAAGTAAGTCACAAATGGTTGTTTAAGATGGACAGAAAACATAGATGACAGTTTATTTTTATTTTACACATACACTGTCCCTTTATTTTTCAACATAATTTCTACTAATACTGATGCACCTGTCCCATTGTTTTATCAGTCCTCCCAAACCTGCTGCATAAAACTGTGTACTCTGTTTTCTAATCCACATTCAACTTCTGTGTCATATGCTAAATGTCTCCTGCCAAGTTGGTTTTCAGAGGACCAAAAAGGTGGAAATCACTAGGGGCTAAGTCGGGGCTGTAAGGTGGATGTTCCAGAAGTTCCCACCCTAGATGGTTAATTTTCTCCTGGGTTAACCAAGCCATATTTGGTCTGGCATTGTCATGAAAGAGCAGTACTCTCTAGTCAGGAGGCCTGGATGTTTTCTTCAAATTGCATCAGGAAGCATTGATAAAACTTCACATTATGAATCAGCATTCACACAGTCACCTCTTTTTTTTTCAAAGTGGTTAAAAGCACTCCCTGACAATCCCAGAACACTGTCAGTATAACCTTCCCTGCTGGTGGCGTAACCTTAAAATTGTTAACATAAGGTGAAGGATGTTTCCATTGCACTGAAGCACACTTTGATTTGGGCTGGTAGTGATGCATCCATGATTCGTCCCCAGTAATAATCCTGCTCAGCATGTATTCTCCTTCATCTGTGTATCGACAGAGATGCTGCAAGGACAGGCCTAATTGTTTCATTTTGTGTTCAGCCGTCAATTGTCTGGGTATCCACCTTGAGCATACTTTCTGAAACTTAAATTGATCTAGCATTATGTTATATACTGAAATATATAAGCACCCTACTGCAGCTGCTACAGAGTCAACTGTTACTTGCCTGTCACCTCTTATCATCCCCTCCACCCATTGCATGGATGCACATGTCGCAATCTTAACAGGATAACTAAATAAGACTTCATCAGTAATCACATAGCGACCTTGCAAATTTTTGGTTTTGTTCACCTGACTAGGTACCACTTTATAGGATAAACATATAAACATTTGTCAGCATAAACAGGAAGCATTTCCTTGAGAAAGTCCTTTGCAAGGCAGCCCTGAATTTTACGAAAACAAGAATAATGTACACAGACAAAATTGCACATCACCCCCCCCCCCCCCCCCCAAAAAAAAAAAAAAAATACATGACAAAGAAATAAACAAATGTCACAAAAGTGAATATTTAGGCTCCATAATAAACAGTACTTGAAACTTTTCAACATTATTTAAAAGAAGGGTGGCCACCATAGCAATGCAAAGATTAAACAGCATTAAAAGTCCTTGGTTAAGCACCAGGAAGCAAATCAAAGTCAACATTTTGATAGCGTGCATCTTTTCTGTAGCAACATTTTTCTTTCAGATGGGTTTTGATTGGGGCAATGTTTTGTAAAGGACCTGCTACAGCAGTGGTTCTCAACCTTCCTAATGCCACAACCCTTTTTACCAGTTCCTCGTGTTGTCACGACCCCCTAGCCATAACGTCAATGAATATATGTTTTCTTAAGGTCTTTGGTGACCCCTGTGAAAGGGTCGTTTGACCACACACCCCCCCCCCCCCCCAAAAAAAAAGGGTCACAACCCACAGGTTTTGAGAACCGCAGTGCTACAGGATAATATACAAAATATTTGTTTACACCAGTTGCTAGACACCATAAAACTTTTGGAAAGTGGTATCACTGTGGAAAGTATTAGGACTTTACCACATAATATTCACCCAGAGAGCAGTAGATGCATGTATTCACTGCGGCCTACCTCCATTGCACATGTGACACAAATATTTACATTTTATATAAGTATTTTTAAATTATACCTTTCAATGTCTTGCTGATGGAGTGAAATTTCTTCAAGTGTTGAAATCTGCATCTCATTGTGTTCAGCTCTTTTCCTTACCAGCTCTTCTGTTACTAGAAATACAAATAGTGTCATTGTAGTTTAAATGTATGGGAAAAACATTGTCATCTCAGATTAAATTTGTTTCCTGTGTGAGTGAGTTCTGAGGTCTATTTTGGGGGTGGGGAGTGTGGGGGGGGGGGGAGGGGGGGGAGTAGACCACTGTCCTTTATGTATGTTATAAAAGGTAACTATTTAACATTTTGATGAAATCGGATGTGTTCGGTAAAAAGGCACAGATAATACAACATCGCTATAAACCACAACACAATGTGCCAACCGCCCTTATCAGTGTGAACACAGAAGAATAAATTAAGCTTTGTTTTCAGAAGACAATACAGGGTTTAACTAGTACTGTTTGTGCCAATAAAGACAAAATAATTAATAGATTTTAAACATTCATTAGTACATTAGGTCAATTAGTACAACAGAAGGTTTTGAATATGAGGAGCAAAGTGTAAGAGCTAAACACATTTTAGAAAATCAAGTGGTGTGAAAAAGAACATAATGGGTTAATTCACTATGTTATACATTTTTCAATATTTGTTTAACCATCTTTTTCTGCAGCAATCAATGTTTGCTATTCATCAATTCTGGCATAAGTTACAAACAGAATGGTGCACTAGAGGTCTTTACCAGTGCCTAAAGCTTTGCTCATATGGTCAATACTTGTGATATATTTCCTCTCTATGTCAAAAAAAAATCTGGACAGTCTTGTGGGACATGCTTTGGGCTTTGCTTTGATGCTTCACATTTGCATGTGGCAGAGTTAGTAAAACCCATTGAATGATACTGTTCTCTGAATTTAGTGTACTGTTCCTTAGTTTGGCTGTCATGTTCTGGTCTGTAGTTTTTATTTCACTCTCTCCAGTTCATCTTTGTGGTTTGCTCTAAGAGTGTCTTTGCCCCTATAAAGTTATGGAATGGAAAGAACTGAACCCCATGTCTGGGTTCTCTGGCTCCCATTTTGAGGGAAACAAAGAATATATTTCTGCCCCTTATCAAGGATGTCATAAAATGCAAATGATTAGGAGTTTGCTAAAATTGAATGTTTTGGCTGAAAGGTACTGATAAAACATTCTTGCTGTAAACCATAACATAAAGTATCAACCTCTCGTTAAGTGTGAATGCAGAAAAAGAAGAAGAAGAAGAGGAAGAAGAAGAAGAAGTAGAAGAAGAAAGAACTGCATGCAACTGGTGCAGAGTTTGTAATTTTATCTTACTGTTCATTGTAATGTATATTTCAGTGGGTTTGGTTTGACTGGATGACTAGCTCTTTTCTTATAGACATATCCCACTCCCCAATAAAAAGGTAAGTAATTAAATGAAGATAAATCATAAAAACACTGTTTCAAACATTTGAGCGCTTGCATGTCGATAAATATCCCTTGCCACCTGGTATCATACTATGTGAGTGTTCTACTACTGTGGAAATTGCTCTTTGAAACAAGTCTGCAAGCTTTTTTTAAAAGTTTTTGTCAGTTTATTTGTGCTTCAAGAGACCCTTAAATTCATCATCATTTTGGCTAAACTGACTTGCAGTATACTGGCTACTCGGTTAAAAAATTGATTTTATGGACATTAGGCAAACCCATCACAGATTTTGTTCCGCCTCCTTCAGCAAATATAATATTTAATAATAATGAGATGCTAATAATAAACATCAGATTTAAACTAATCCCCAACAAGTCAATACCTACTAGAACCCTACTTAACTCTTTCAGTCGCATTAAACGCATCACGCGCTAATTTTTTTCAACTTAGCGTCCCATTCAACACGCGACAAGTGAAGGTTTTTAATCTATCAATGACTGGTTGTAAAACGCAGATTGCTAAATTTCAACTTCCTTCCAATCCGTCGTGTCTGATATCAAGCGTGCTCATTTAGAAACCTGGTTTGAAAGCCAAAAATATAGTATATTTGCAAATTTCCTGAGTTACTAAGTGTTTGAAAAGAATATGGCTGCAAAGCACTATTCTACATGCATGCCAATGTGATTTACAGCCTCAGAAGCCTAAAATTTTAATAAAGTACGTGTTTTTTTAAAAAAAAGATTTATCCAAAGTTAGATAGATACCGTTGCAAATTAGGCGTTTTTCAGTCATTTATAGAGTCAAACTTTGATGAGGGATATATCTAATGTGTACCTCACGCGAAGGGTACAATGATAGCAAAGTCAGCTGGCACCAATAGAATAAACATTAGTTAAAAGACGATTTTCTTAAGTATCAGTTAGTTCTAGTGCTATTCCCCTTATTATTTAGGAACATAGCTACAAAATTACAGGCAAATTGAATGTTAGATAAACTTTGTTTTGCCTGAAGATATTTATTGTTTTGGGAGTCAGTTTTCTTTACCAAATAATAGTGCTCTTGTTATGATGCTTAAAAAAAATTCCTGGTCACTTTGATGTATAATATGTGTATGTTGCGCTGCAATTGAATTTGTATGGTCTGTTTTAATGTCTTACACTTGTGAAATTAAGAAATTGCATTACCACCCCTTCGGCCTCTGATTCTAAACCCCCTGGGACTCAAAGAGTTAAACTGGCGCAAAGACGTAGAAGGCAGTCTAGTTTCGATCTTAATTTTATGTCAGCGTTGTCAGCTAAGCAGTGTCCGGAATTCTCTTACAAATTAACAAAAAGGACAACCAGCAGCATGACAATGGAGGTGACGGCAGTAACGCAAGCATTCACATATCTCAAAACACAAAACTACATTCGCTCTCAATGAGTATGATGCGGAGGATAAGGGTTCAGGCAGGCTCGGTGCGAAGGCAATGACTCGAATCATTACAGAAGTCGGCTATCCTCCAAATAATGGTCCCAAATTATCGAAGCTGAAAATATTCCCTAACAGGGCCTCAGTCACATGTAAATTGCGAACCTCCTTCCGGTGACTACACAGCATACCACGAAAAAGCTTCCGTCGAGTTAAAGTCACCACCGAGAGTATCTCCCACGCCGCTACGTGCCGCGAGGGGCTAAACTAGATGGCTGAGACTCAAGAGCAGCAGCTACCACATCTCCTGCAGCTTCCTTTATTTTATTTGCTCGTGAGTCCTAGCCATATAGTTTAGCCCCCACTCCGCCCCGTGCATAGCAGAGCGGGAGATACTATCGCGGTGGCGGTATAGTCAACAGAAAGAGGTCCGTAATTTACATGTGCCTGAGGCCCTGTTATGGTATATTTTCGGCCTCGATAATTTTGGACCGTTAGTTGGAGGCTTATGGAGGTGTCCCGAGTGCTGTGATGTCGATTCTTAATTCAACATTTAACACTGTGCGTGGAGTCACCTTTATTTTTATTCCAGTTTATGCAGGCGTCGATGGAGATTAAAGAGCTAATATTCTGGCTCGATCCGCTATCACTACCGACAGTCATTCTATGGATGATGCTGATATAATATTATTATTCGGAGTGCAATAATAACAATAACCCAACTTGAACTTTAAGTTAACTAGCTAAGAATGGACGCATCACACAACAACGTCATTATAATAGTTACATGCGAAATTATTTATGTACACACATTGGTTCAAAATGCACTTACTCCTGACCATGTTGATTTTGTTTGTGCGCTATGTAAACGTCGACAAAGCGAAGCTCTGATATGTTTCAAGTTGAAATTCAACAACCTACTGGTATAACTCAGATATTCTAAAATCCCAGAACGGAGATGGTCGTCAGAGACGCCAAAACAATATCACGACTTCCGATTCCGGCCCACTTCCGTATATCTCAGCAGAAGTCAAGATGGCGGGTCATACAGCAGGGGAACCGCTGGAATGCTACAGTGTATGTACAAAGCAATAATGTATTAATGTATTTTTGATTAGCAAGTATATTACGATATAACGAGCGCTTTCTTATTTGCGAACACGACTATGGTACAAATGTAATACTTTACGAGAGGACTATCTGGCCACTATCTGGTCAAATGCTTTTGAATAGAGGACTATTCATTGATATATCATATCATATGATATACTGGTATCATCAGTATCACCCAGAGCTAGAATCGCTGGGTGTTGTGTTAAGACGGGGACAGAGCGTTATTATAAGAATGTCAGGATTACTGAGATTTCAGTTCTAAAAAACTTAATCATAATCCACCTACCTTTTTACTAATACTTAGGGAGAAAAAATTTAGCAGAATTATAATTAGAGAATACTGAGAGAAACTAAATAAAATGAAAATAATGCAAAGTTATATCCTTCTTATCTTATCCTTCAAGAAGATTACCACAGAGATTGAGAACATAGTATGACATGCTAAAATAAAGAACATTTGTTTGCAATAAATGCATGTCATTCAAGGTTAAAAAAAAGAATTATTGCCTGCTGTGTAGAGCCAGTTTTAAAATATGACTGAATCCTGACCAGTTAATTAATAATAAACAAGCCAAAGTTTCTTGAGGGCCTGAGAGCAGCTCAAGTGTTTTAAAAGAGGGGAAGGGTCGAAGACAACTTGTCACAAACATCAAAAGAGACAGTCATCACTTTTTGGTAATGACAAGAAAGAAAGTAGAACATGTGATGACTAGAAAGATCTGTGGAAAAAGAGGCAAAGGAAGACTGTGTGACATGATTTTTGCAGCCTCTTTGACATGGTATGGAGAGATGTCAACACACAAACTGATACTTGCTTTTAAGGATTGTAGATTGTGGAGATTCATAATCACCCATGCCAGTCTGCAAGGCACTTGATAGGAATGATGATGATGATAGTGTGTATAAGCAATAATAAAAAATAAATATTAAAGTCTCAGATAGCTTACATAGTGTTTCTACCTTCTCCTGATACACTCTTCATGCTGAAGTCAAGGACTGTCACCAATGCTTATCAGAAGAATCAATCTTTTTGAGAAGAGCTTTATTCATTTGTTCATAAAAGTCTCCAAAACTTTCTTTAAAGTTTACTCATACCTGAAGGGTGGAGTTCATTGTAAAGACACTTAAACAAGATTTATTTGTTCAGTATGGATAAAACACTTTCCACAGGGGCAGATGTGCCATGCAAGTGTAACAGTTTTTCAACAGCTTTGAGAAGGATCATCATCATCGTGTGCACTCCCAGTTGGCATAGGCACCCATGTATCTCCACAGATCATGATTCCTGGTTGCTTGGAACAGCTCTCTTGATGATATCCCTCCATGCCATCGTTTAAACCCATCCAGCATCATCTCTCTTGGTCTGCCTCTTCCCATCTTTCCACTGATATTTTTAGTTGTCACAATGTTTTTCAATGCCTCTCTTCCCATTACCTGGCCAAAAAACAGTGTTCCTTCTTATTGTTGTATATAGAGATCTACTTTTATTAGCTTCTTTCAAACAATCGTTAGTTACTCTGGCCGTCCAAGGTATTCGTAACATTCGTCTCAGAAACCACATCTTTGTTGCTTCCAAAGTCTTCTTAATTTGTTCACTGACATTCCAAGATCTGCTGCCATACAGCAGAACAGGTTCTATGTAAAATTTTAGCACTCTTTCTGACATTAAATGAGAGCGATTTATTGCATAAGACATTTTTCATTTTATGAAATGCTGAGTTTGCTTGACCTATTCTGCTTTTTTATCTCTGTCACAAGATATTTGAATTTATTGACTTGGTTGAGTCTTTTTCCTTCAATTGAGATATCACAAAGTTGTGTTATCTTCTTCTTTGGTATAACCAATACTCCCATTTTGTCAATGTTCAAGGAAAGCCCTTCTTAGCACTCTCTTCCCCACAATACCCAGCAGTTGTAAATCAGTTGCATTTTCAGTTATCAAAACTGTATTTTCTGCATAATGCAAATTGTTTATATTGTATCCTCCAACTCTTATTCCTGTGATCTCTTTAATTTCCATCAAAATTATTTCACTAAATAGAGAGAAAAGGTTTGGGAATAAGACACATCCCTGTCTTACTCTTGCCTTATCTGTTCAAAAGTACCCAATCTGTTTCCCACTTTAATTGCTGCTAATCGGTTCCAGTAAATGTTTTTAATTATTCTGAGATCTTTCTCATCTACATTGGTGTCTTCCAACATTTTTATCATCTCCTTATGTTTTACTGTGTCAAATGCTTAAGTATAATCAATAAAGTACAAATATATGTCCTTTTGTATGAGAAGAATGTAATACTCAATTTGTTCCTCTTCTAACTTATTAAACGCTTGCACCCGACCCATCTGTCTGCCATATACATAATTACCAGATGTTGATACTTCCCTAAATCCTCAGGCTTAAAGGACCCACATACACTGCAAAAGTGGTAAATACAGGAAGTATTTGGCTTAGTTAATGTATATGGATGGATTTTTTTTTTCCACACTTCCTTTGTTTACCTGAATGCAGTGTTGAGAGAGGTGTGAAGATAATCCGTGTGCTCTTACTTGTGCATTTTATAAGTCCTGAAACTTCCATAAAATAAAATTAGTTATAATTCCATCCACATGTCTGTCCTTTCAAGTTCATTGAAGACATCTGTAATTTATTGTTGCATTTGTGATATGTGTATGACTAAACAAGAGCATTAGGAGTAGCTAACAACAGCCAGGAAGATCAGGGCTGCTTGAGATAGAGGGCAAAAAACATTGGATTGTTTGATAGTTTGTGTGGGAGATAATCAGTAGTAAAAGCTATTAGCAGTACACATCTTGCTGAAATAAGATATTTGGTTTTACAGATATTGCAGCCTAGCTGTAAACAACACAACATGCCAGCTACATTTGTAAGGGTAAATAAAGATGACATGTGATCATCTGCACTTCTGATCACTGCACAAGATGATGATTCTTTCTGACCCCTAACTCTGCTACATGTCTCTGCTGTCCTTAGTTTGAATATACTTCTTCTGCATTCACACACGTCTTGCTTGAAGTTTACAGTTAGGCTGCAATATTTGCGCCTTTTGACTCCACACATCATATTTTAGCAAAACCCTGATTAGTAGCCTATTAAGACATGCTTGTTAGGCGCAGAGGATCTGTTCCATTTTCCAGTGAGGAACTATAATGCAGACAGGGAAGTCAGAATATGCCCCCCCCCCCCCCCCCCCCCCCACGCCTACCCTTTTTTCAAAGCTCATTTTAAATGATAGTCATTAAGAGCTCTGTTAACTAATTGTTTTGGCGTTTTGATTGCTTCAGATTCCAATTGTTTTGGAAAAAGAACAAGATATAGATCAACAAGGCAATCCTATAAGAGATCCTGATGGAAAACCCCGCTATCGATGTGGATTCAGAATTGGTGGTGGTATTGACCAAGACCCATCTCAGAGTCCCCAGGGTTATCCAGATAAGGTGTGCCTTGCATATTTGAAGTTTGTATTACTGTCCTTGTAGAAAATGAAGAATATTACATGCAGTCTTTCTTTGCCAGTTGAGGTGTGAAAGTGGATTCTCAGGATCTATATAAATCCTGTCCGGATGTACGGAAAGAAATTATGCACAGCTGGTCATTTAGTGTAAAATTATGTGGAAGTGGTGGACAAGTTGCTCTGGAGATGTATAATGAGATAAAGAGTTATGAAGATGTCTCAAAAGAAAACGACTCATAAAAAAACTGTCCATGTTGAAAGGAGGCAACCTTCATTTTTTGTTTATGTCACGCGAAAAAAACTGGACTATATCGTGATGGTGGGGAAAGAGGCAGACAGAAAGACAATATGCAGGACAGTTTGACATCATGGCATTGAAGATCATCTATGTCAAAACTGACTGCAAGTACACAGGACTGAAGGTTGTGGATAGACATGGCTACCAACGCCACATTGTTTCATATAGAGTTCCTAGTCAGGGTAATAAAAGTAGATCGTATTTAACAGAAGACCCAGGTTCTAATCCCAGGTAAGGTCATGGACTGTGCTCCCGACAGAGAATGTTACAGATGAAGAAGATAAAGATATTACACAAACTGAAATTGAAGAAAACAGTACTGAATGACATTAAAGTATGACGATTATGCTACCTCAGCCATACAGAGACACAGCTCTTTGTTAAAGGGTGTGGTGATATGAAATTATGATATGCTACAGGAAGACAGTATGGCAAAATTTCTCCAGGGTTGGTAACATCAAGAGATGCGCTGGTAGAAACCTGTAGATATATGCCAAAGAGTGTTAGGGAGCTTATCTTCAGTGCTGAGATTACACTAGATGAGTATTTGTGGGGGGGGGGGGGGTGATTATTGATATGGTTGGTGCCTTGTGGGAGAGCATGTACAGTTCGAAGGAGCAGAAGGATCACCACAGTCTGGTGAGATTCATGCAGCGAGGAGTGACGAGAGGTTCTGGCAGATGCTCGAGGCTCAGAGGAAAGGCAAGACGGACACTAAATCAGAATGCTACTGGCACCATTAGTATCAGAACTCTTCACTGGCTGCTGAGGATGGGGGCCGAGCGCTTATGGGAATGCCCTGGGTGCTGTCATGTTGGTTCTTGACTCAACTCAACTCCGATAAATTTGTTGTGATGGATTTTGTAAAGCTAACATAAACTATTTGTTGTTTCTTATCAACTTTTTCTCTTCCCTTTAATTTTCTACTCCTTTTAAAAACGATAAATTTGTTGTATTGTGATTGTGCTGTTTCACATTCTGTTTATTCATTCTAGCATGAAATATTATAACATTATATTTGACAGGGTGTTTATGTAACGTATATCCATGACAACAGCCCGGCTTCCAGGTGTGGTCTACAGCTCCATGATAAAATACTCCAGGTATGAATCATTACAGTCATCTTTAGGTCAGTCAGTCTAAAGTTATCTACCTTATCCCTCATACATATCATCAGGTCAGTCTGTCTAAGGACCAGTGTTGCAATTATCAGATCATGTTGATAAAATGTTCCCATTTCTCACAAGTTCTTCTCAGCTCAGCAGCCTGAATGTGTAGTTTTGGATACTCTCTGCTCCAGTTCTCCTGCGTTTTGCATTCCACTTATTTTGAAGAGTGGATTTGGGGTGGGGTTAATTTTTATTTTGTTTGAAATAAATAGAGATATTTAAAAGAGGTAATCAAAAATCCGAGCAGAGTGAAGCAGTAAAATTTCTTTTTCAGGGCCCTAAAATCTGTGCATCGGGTGACACATGCCATGACCTCTATCACTAAAAATTTATGGCTTTAAAAAATGCATCTGGGTCATAAGGGCCTTTTCGCCAATGATATTTTTAGCTACTTTATCCTGGCCTATTAAATATGCTTTGCAAGCGCACGTAGAACCAGCAGAGTTTAACTACACTTTTCAAAAACAGATCATTGCAGACAGACCAGTATATTGGCATTTATGGGACTGAGTCACAACACAGAAGTGACTATATTTAAGTTTCTCGTATGGTGGACAGAGTTAAATTTGTTTCATCTTTCAGTTACTTAGTTAGTTAGTTAGGTTATCCTCATTGCACTCCAGACATGTCCATAGGTGCTCAGATCCTTCCCTCAGTATGAACCCCAACGTCCGATGGCTAATAGTACCAGTTCTATGTTGATTAACAAGTCTTCTGGCGTGTCTGGTGTGCGTCTCGTTTTTTGCTGTGCCAATCTTAATTCCCAAGTCTGCCATTCTGGCGAGTGATGTGGATTCACTGCCTCCAAAGTCCTCTATCCTTCCCATTTCTCTGAGGGCATTGATAATATCAGCATGATCCATAGGCTGACCGTCGATAGTGATAGCGGATCCAGCCAACCTGTCAGCTCTTTCATTTCCATCGACGCCTGCGTGTCCCGGAACAAAAATAAAGGTGACTCCACGCACAGTGGACTTCTGTAATGATTCAAGCCATTGTCTTCGCACTGAACCTGCCTGAACCCCCCGGATCATACTCATTGAATCACTGAGTATACACACGCGGGTGTATTTTTGTGTTTCAAGCCAGGCAAGCGCTTGCGTCACTGCCATCACCTCCATCGTCATGCTGCTGGTTGTCATGGAGAAGGCGCCGTTGGCTTCTTTGACTGTTCTGCCCGCTGAGCGCGCTGTAAATGCCCATGCGCTTCTTCTTTGGCGTATAACGGATCCGTCTGTATAGATTATTGCATCTGCTTCGTCTGAATTTTCACCGATGAGAGCGTTGACCTTTTCATTTTGCACCTTTTTGAGTCGTTCAATCTGGGTAGCACTGACAGTGAGGATAGCCAGAGCGTATTCAATGGGGGAAAGGACCAGACCTTTCAATACATATGAAATGAATATTTTGTTGAATATGTTTAGGAGATAAAAAAAAAAAACTTTTTTCAAATTTCTGTCACCCCAAAATTAAAGAAAAATCAAGCATACAGATGAGGGGTTGAGCAGACATGTGTAGGACGCGATGATTCCTTGGTTGAGCCCTGGACCAGAGGGTCATATGTCAGCTGTGCATTTATGGAAGCCTCATTGGATGGCAGGAATGCCCATGATCTGCCCCTGCCTTCCCCTGAGGGCTGACAACATTTGCACTGAACGGATTATCCAGGGGAACCACCTGTAGATAGAGAACAAGAGAAAACCGCACAAATAAGGCGCCGACATGTGCTAAACTTGGACATTATTGGGGGCTGTTCCACCAAAAATTAACACATGTGAAGTGAGATGCCTGAGGAAAGATGCCAGCTTAACCATCCAACAAAGAGGGAGAAATGATACTGTCAGGACAGATTGTGGGAGCAACACGTTCAAGCTATTCATTAAGAAGCAGAAAATCATCCTGTTAGAATGTAGCCACAACAGCTATCACCAAAGGCTATCTGACTTTAAGGCAAGAGGGTACCTCATATTTCTTCAGCATGGTTCTCTGTGGTAATTCATACCGGTTTCTTAGAAGCAGATACGCAGATACCCCAACCATCTCATCTGTTGCTTTTTAGTGATTTATCTGACTCATTACGTACGCTATTTAAACAATAATTTGTGGTACATACCAACTATGAAAAAATAAAATGGTAATATTTGTACATGCTTGTAAATAGATTTTTAAATAATAAAACTTGATTTTAAACTCCCTAATTCTTGTCTCAGGTGAATGGGAAAGACTTTACACTAGTGACACACAAGCAGGCTGTTGAGAGCATACGGAAGAAACCTGTACTGAGGATGCTGGTGTATAGAAAAGGTGTACCTCCACTACAGAAACAGGGCAATCCGATGGTGGGTCACACCCAGTTTCAAGCTTACCCACACCATGCTCCCTCACAGCAACACTACGCCCCGCAGCATCACCAATACCAACCACAGTACTGAGGCTGCCAGCAGCATTGTCTAATGTAGCTTACATCTAAGCCCACATCTACATTGTGTCTGATGTAGACCACATCTTTGCTGTGTCTGCTGTAGCCCTGTTTGTGCATTTTTCTTTCCCCCCAATTTATGTTGTATCTGAGGTAGCCCGCATCTACGTTGCGCCTGGTGTGGCCTTGTGTGTGCCTCCTCTTTTGTCCTAATTTACACTGTGTCCAATGAAGCCAACATCTACGCTACATCTGGCGTGACATTGTGTGTACGTCATCTTTGTCCCAATTTACATTGTGTCAGATGAAGCCAACATCTACGCTACATCTGGCGTGACATTGTGTGTACGTCATCTTTGTCCCAATTTACATTGTGTCCAATGAAGCCAGTATCTACGCTACATCTGATGTGGCCTTGTGTGTGGGTCATCTTTGTCCCAATTTACATTGTGTCTGATGTAGCCCACATCTACGCTACATTGGGCGTGGCCTTGTGTGTGCGTCATCTTTGTCCCAATTTACATTGTGCCTGATGTATTTCCATGTATGCTGCGTCTGGCGTTGCCTTGTGTGTGAGTCATCTGTGTCCCAATTTACATTGTGTCCAATGAAGCCCACATGTACGCTACATCGGGCGTGGCTTGGCCTTGTGTGTGCGTCATCTTTTGTCCCAATTTACATTGTTTTTAATGTAGCCCACATCTACACTACGCGCTACATCTTGTGTGTGTCATCTTTGTCCTAATTTACATTGTGTCCAATGAAGCCCACATTTAAGCTACATCTGGTGTGGCCTTGTGTGTGAGTCATCTTTGGCCCAATTTACATTGTGTCTCATGTAGCCCACATCTACGCTACATATGGCGTGGCCTTGTGTGTGAGTCATCTTTGGCCCAGTTTACATTGTCTCATGTAGCCCGCATTTTCATTGTTTCTGGTTTTGCCTGCTGATGCTACAGTAGCTCACATCTATCTACATTGTGTTTGCCCACTTACATTTTTGTGTTTGTTTTTGTGAACCCCACATCTACATTTTGATATAGTCTAAATCTACATTGTTCGGATGTAGCTTACGTGTAAATTGTGGTTTATTTTCCCTACTTTGTGTCTGATGTGGCTCCATGTCTTTGTCCTGCTAGCAAACTGGCAGGGGATTGATCATTTTGCTGCACCATGAAATACTGTTGAATGTGATAGGAAGTATGACAGTTTGCATTGTTTCTATTTCTGAGTAAGCCAGCTGTACAGAACGATCATTGTTGATGTCCAAGTGAATGTTATTTGCTTTAATACATATATATCTGTATATTCACTGATGTATGACCCCCCCCCCCCCCCCCCCCCCCTCACCTGAGCCAGTTCCACCTCAAACTGTTGCCTGTCCTTTGACATATTTCTATATTTTGGTGTTGTCTGTTTCCTATGACATATTGTTTACAGAATACTGCAGACAGCATATGTGTACATCTTTTTCAAAAGTAGGCAGTTCATTCACGGAGAAGGGAGCATAGGTTGACATATATTGGGACCAAGTGGAAAAACTGGGTTCTAATGGGTGCAATATGGAGATCAGATTCATATGTTTTTGTTACTGCAGTCAGTCCATAGAACAGCAAGTTACTTTCTAATTGAGGGGACCGCAACCGATAAAATTGTTTTTAAATGGTTAAACAGGGTTTTGTAATTTACTTCAGTTGGATTCACATCTGAAAATTGGCTGTTTAAGTCATTAGGTGTCTATTTTTCAAGCAGCACTCAACAAGGGGAATTTAAAAAAAAATGCGTTTTTGTAATATTTGTATAGATTTTCAAAAATGTTAAGTTTTCAAGATGGTTTTCCGTGCCACCATGTTGTGATGTGTGCTCATCAGTGCAACACTTATGTGAATTCTACTTTTTTTTGTATTATCTGGTTATTTGTTATTTCCTGTGTAATTATTAAATTGCATTTTTAATGTAAACATTTGTATTCTGCATTTCTGAAAGAGTGTGTTTTTAATGCTTAGTATTATATAACTTAGCATCTTGACTACAACTTGGATTATAAGTTTGTGTTTTATTATTTTTGACCTTTAAAAAAAGAAGAGGAAAACTAGAATTTAATTTGTTGTTGTACGCACATAAATTTTATACAAGTATATTAAAGTAATCTAGTTTATACAGTCAATTCACCTAATGAAAATAGATTTGTGTGCAAGTGAAGGTGATTTTTAAAGAAATGATTCTGGGCTGTCTCCACAGTAAAGGTTGGCTACAGAGTACCACTGTTTGTGAATATTACCTAGTGAGGTCCCTGTTTCTTCCATGGTGTGACTCTCTTACCATTGTCCAAAGAGTATAGGAACATATTCCCCTTCCCCTTTCTATCCACCATGGAAGACAAACCTCAGGAATGCTGAAATCGTAAACCGCATTCACTAATGCCAATGGTACTTTAGGCATAAGCTGCTGGACATATTATAGACAAATCTGCACTCTGTGGGTGATGTGGTCAGCAATATACTGGTCACCTTTACTTCCGATGATATTTTCTGGGACCCTTTTGAGACTACCTCGACCTGGAAGCCCAGGCCAGTTTTTTCATTAATGACAGGCACGTGATGGGATTGAACACATGGTCCCTGCACTGGTGGGCCGGCATGCTAATCTCTGTGCTAATTAATTAGCCTCCAGCGGATATTTGTGTCTGAGTATTTACCTGTGTTTGCTTTAGACATAATTAAAATAATGTCTCCTATCAATTCTATCTAAATTATAATGAATACATTGATTTAAAAAAGGAAAATAAACTGCCATTACTGTCGATATTGATGACTCTTGCGGTGAAGCCATGGGGAGGGTCTATGAGCCTGAGATTTAGGGCCACATGACTAGTGCTGTAGCCACGGACTGTGCAGTTAGGGTTTAATTATTGCCCCCAGCAGAAAAAAACTAGTCTTACTGAAGATTCGAACCTGAGCATCCTGCATAAGAACCCGGCTTATTTAACCATTGAGTCAGCCACTCCTCATGCACATTTGAGTTCCCACTTAAATTTTGGTTTCCACCAAATCTTCATTTGAGAGCCAGTTTAACCCTACCAGATCTGAGGCCCTGAAACCTAACTGTCCCTATAACCTGAGCTCCTGGGCATTAACACGAAAAAAACAACATGGTGTACAAAACAATTAGTTACATGCAGACAAGTGGTTAGAATAAGATAAAACCTGGAGACATTGTAGAAAATAGGTTTACCTTTCATCTAGCTCCAATATTCCACCTTTGTGTGCCAATCCACCTAGTAGGATCTGTCTTGTTTCACAAAAAGCACCAGATGTTGCTGTTTGAGGGACATGCCCCCTTACTATCGATCTAGTTTTGAATCTATAATTTTCATAATTCTCCTCTTCACTCTAGCTCTCACTGACTGTGTCACTTCAACTGGTAACGTATTCTTCATAAACATATTCAGAGTCTGAATTAACCAAAGTATCGATCAGCTATTGGACTGTGGAAAGCCTAGACCTACGTCACTTTCTTGTCGAAGCCGCTCGTTTCATTGAGAATTTTCCGAATTTTTTCCGCATCAAACCACACAAAGAAATCTCAACACACGTGGGAAGTCATTCGCAATGGCTAACCACGAAGTCTGATGGCAATTTCCTGGTTATTTTTAGTCTGTGACACATATTTTTCACGTACTACGTAAATTCTCAGAAAATGGGGCAGGCGGTATAGCGTCAGGTTAGAAAATTCCCGGAAAATCGGGCCAGCGGTCTGGTAGGGTTAATTTAAAATAAGAACGCACATAGTATTAATTGTTATTCAGTTCTTAGTATACTTCATACATCTTTTGCTGACTGTTGGCTCCATTTGAGTTGTTATAGCTAATATGTTGATATATCTAATAAAGGACCTGTATGAGCTGTCTTATATTATATTATATTATATTTCCTTTTTAAATAGACTAATCCTTTCATCTCTTCAACATTTGAGCTTGTATGGTTGCTATGTTTGATTAATAATCTGTTTATTGCTTGTTTTTGTATACCGTATGCTTCTTTGATGTACTGTAATTAATATGTAATTTACATGGCACCAGTGATGACTGCAGCGTGTCTTTCATGTAGTTTATTCTTTAGTTGATGTCGAGGGTGGTGTGAGGCATAGTCTGCACTGCATTTTATGTTTGGTTATTTTGAATTTTGTTTTGAATCCCCATCATATTAAGTTGTTTCTTTGATTCGCCCACATTGGACAGCAGGTAGATAGATATATTACCAGGTTGCCCCAGCATGACTTTGTATGGTTGAATGGGATTTGTGGGGACTTTCTCTTGTTATTCGCATTCAGGTAGTGGCTCTTTAAATCACTGGGTGTCAATCTTAGGCTGCAGTTCCAGAGAGGACAAGTTAAAAGAAAGATCATATGAACTCTTTCAGTAGCAGGCATATCTGTATGGGTTCTTGGGCCCCATTTGGGGGGGGGGGGGATAGGCCCCCCCCCCCATCAAACAAGCAAACAAGGTGACTAATTAGGGATTTTTTCCTTCGGAGTCGAGTATGTCTGCCCGACAGGCAACAGTCTGCGTGTAAATAAGCCACAGGTGTGAACACAAAACTTGTTTTACACAGTCTCACAGAAAATGTTTACTTTAATAAATATGTCTTAGAATGTGGTTAAATACACTAATATCATGAGAGATCAGGAGTTAAACTTAAATAACAGTTGGAGCAGAGACTGCATTAGTAAAACAATCAAAAGTGGAATAAGCAGCTAAACATTTATGTGGCAGAAAGACAACAGCAAGCAAATGATGAGTTGCCTAACACCGAATAAGTTAAAATTCTTGAATGAGCTGATCAGATGGACAAGCAGCATGCTGATTTCATACATGCATTTGAACTGTCCACACAGAATTTACAGATGTGCATTATGATAACCGACCGCTACTAGTAGTAGTAGATTTTTACCCCACCAGGACATCACACAAGCGATAAACACCCGATGGCACAAAGTACCACCATGTGGATGAGGATCACCATGGAGTGGTCTCAGAAACCGCGTTCAGCAATTAGACCATATTTATGGCCAGGCTAGAGCCAGGGTGGGGTTTCAAATAATTAAAAATTGCATCTCACAAAGAAATGACTGGTTTCTTTTTCTGACCGACTGCTACCATAAAGAGCTTGTTTTATACATGTATATTTGTATGGTCATTTTGTTTCAAATACCTTAAAGCTATTTTTATTTCAGTCTTGATGTTGCAGGGCAGAATTTAATTTTCCAAATCTCTACCTCAGTGGCATTGTCTGTCATATAATGACACTTACTGTTGGCTATAATAACACTTTCTGTTGGCTATAATAACACTTACTGTTGGCTATAATAACACTTACTGTTGGCTATAATAACACTTACTGTTGGCTATAATCAGACTTACTGTTGGCTTTAATGACACTTACTGTTGGCACTTTGAGATGTAGCCAAAGACAAATACACTGTCAATATATACTATGTTGACCAACTCATATAACCATAAAATGTATGTAAAGCAGCCAAAGTAACATGGTGACTTCTAAGGCAATAGTAACAAATATGATTTGCGTGTATCACACACTTAGCATTAACAATAAATGCAAAATAGTAAAGTATTTATGATGAGGTGTATATTGTCCTGCTCCTGTTCTGCATCCCTGCTGTGGGCCATGGGCCTTGCGTTGTTTCAACTGGTATCAGGGGGCTGACCGTCCAGTAAGCAATGGCAAACTACTGGACGTAAATTTGCCTAAAGAAACCACACAACAGCCAGGGGCTGCTGAGGTTGGTTCTGCAACGTCCTGTAAAGGATACACAACTAACCAACTAACCTATTCTACAAATAAGTCAAATGACCACAATAGCATGATGACCTTTGAGGCAGTACTGAAATATGAATTTTGCATGTATCACACACTCCCTGTTTACAGTTAGTAAAATTCAGGTTCAGTTCACGTTTTGGGCAAATAGGGATGGTTACATACTTTAAAGACCAATGGGTGATGATATCAGACACCTAGGGAGAGACACAGTTGGCATGTGGGTCATCCTTTATTTTCTTCCAGAACATTTCTTGATGCCCAGTAAGTTATTACAGATTCAGCCTAGACCAGTCTTTTCATGTGAACATTAAATTATTACTGATGCAACAATGACCAGTTTTTGTTTGAACAATAATTAACTACAGATTCAACCTATTCCAGTCTTCCCATGTGAACACAAATTACTACAGATGCAGCCTATACCAGTTTTCTCATGTGAACACACATTACTACAGCTGCAGCCTATACCAGTTTTCTCATGTGAACACACATTACTACAGCTGCAGCCTATACCAGTTTTCTCATGTGAACACACATTACTACAGCTGCAGCCTATACCAGTTTTCTCATGTGAACACACATTACTACAGCTGCAGCCTATACCAGTTTTCTCATGTGAACACACATTACTACAGCTGCAGCCTATACCAGTTTTCTCATGTGAACACACATTACTACAGCTGCAGCCTATACCAGTTTTCTCATGTGAACACACATTACTACAGATGCAGCCTATACCAGTTTTCTCATGTGAACACACATTACTACAGCTGCAGCCTATACCAGTTTTCTCATGTGAACACAAATTACTACAGATGCAACTTAGTCTAATCTTCTGATCTGAACATTAAATTATTACTGATGCAGCCTAGTTCTGACTTTTTGACTGAAAATTAATTGCAGATGCAACCTAGACCCATCTTCTGAGCTGAAAATTAAATTATTACACATGTAATCTAGGCCAGTCTTCTCAGCTCAGAATTAAAGTATTGCTGATGCAGTCTAGATCTGACTTCTCATCTGAACATTATTACAGATGCAACCTAGAAAGTTCCTCTAATGTGAATACACACACCCTGGTTTTCAGCCTACTGTTCTCCTGATTTAAATATGTCTTTATGCCTACTGTTTCTGTGTGTTATTGTGCCTTGGACCTTTGTTGGTTTATGTTATGCTGCTGGTTGTTTATCCTGTGTTCTGTTTAAACAAGACTAAATTTTTCATGTTCTGTTTAAACAAGACCAACCTGTTTCATGTTCTGCTTCTGAATACATTCTAACCATGGATGAATTCTAAAATTTAGTCGTTTAAAAAAAATTGTGTGTATGCTTTTGTAGGATCTGTTAATTGTATGCACCTAGTGAAGACAAGATACAAAGCGCCAGGTTGATGAAAGACAAAACACACATTATTGATACGAGTGAATGTTTTAAACAGTCTTTATCAGCCAGCCAACATAAATTCTTTGCTAAAAAACTAAATTAATTAACCCCCCCCCCCCCCCCCCCCCCACACACACAAAATAGCTAAGAAAATTTAAAGAGGGCGAAATCAAGATAGGGGTGTTTAAATAAATGGGAAAAAGGGGGAGCGATGTGTATGGAAAAAAGGAAAAGAGAATAAACACACAAATACATTTGTATATACCTGAGACTAATATCTTATATCTGTGTTTTGTTTTCTTTAATCTTGAAAGTTATATTTTGTATTCATTCATTTTTGCATAAAAATGACAACTGTCATTTTTGTTTTAAACTAGTAAAATCTTATACAACAATAAATACATCATTTGATCTTCTGCAGTAAAAATGTACAGCAAACTACAGTCTAAGATTTCTATAAGGAATTTGTGCTGTATACTCATTTATAACGAATTTGTTGATCAAATATTTATCTGATCGTGTTTTTAATGTTTCACAAATAGATGCTTGTCTTTGTTTTGATCAGTTTTCTCCGTCCTCAGAGAACCCTGCTGTTGTGATCTTCGTTGTGACCATAGTAATATATATATATTTGTTTATTTCTTTACATTTCAAAGTATGTTTACATAGTTGTGTCTTTCTGCATCAGTTTGCTGTGCATATCATAGTGGTTTATTTTTTCAGAAACTTTCAGATTTGTTTACTTTTTAAATTTCTTAGGTGTTCAATTTTTGTGTGCTTCTTAGCTGTTATCTTGATGAATTTTTTTAACTGAGTGTTGGGAGGAGGTGACAGAGTTTGGGGTGAGGCTACAGTGGAGAGAGTTGACAGTATCGAAATAATAATGAGGGTTGGGAAGAAGTGACAGTGAGGGTTTGGGAGAAGTGACAGTGAGGGTTGGGAAGAAGTGACAGTGAGGGTTTGGGAGAAGTGACAGTGAGGGTTGGGAAGAAGTGACAGTGAGGGTTTAGGAAGAAGTGACAGTGAGGGTTGGGGAGAAGTGACAGTGAGGGTTTGGGAGAAGTGACAGTGAGGGTTTGGGAGAAGTGACAGTGAGGGTTGGGAAGAAGTGACAGTGAGGGTTTGGGAGAAGTGACAGTGAGGGTTGGGAAGAAGTGACAGTGAGGGTTTAGGAAGAAGTGACAGTGAGGGTGGGGAGAAGTGACAGTGAGGGTTTGGGAGAAGTGACAGTGAGGGTTTGGGAGAAGTGACAGTGAGGGTTGGGAAGAAGTGACAGTGAGGGTTTGGGAGAAGTGACAGTGAGGGTTGGGAAGAAGTGACAGTGAGGGTTTAGGAAGAAGTGACAGTGAGGGTTTGGGAGAAGTGACAGTGAGGGTTTGGGAGAAGTGACAGTGAGGGTTTGGGAGAAGTGACAGTGAGGGTTGGGAAGAAGTGACGGTGAGGGTTTGGGAGAAGTGACAGTATTGAGATAATAATTAGGGTTGGAAGGAGGTGATATTATTGAGATAATACTGAGGGTTGATAAGAGGTGATGGAGGTTTTGAAGTAAGGTAACGCTTGAGTGTTTTGGAAGACTTGGCAGCAAGTAACAGTATCAAGGGTTTGGGAAGAGGTAACAGTGTAGACTTGGGAGCAGGTGACATAGAGGGTTTGGAGGGGGCAACAATGAAGACTAGGGGGGGCAGTGAGGTCCTGAGAGGATGCAGTGAGGATATGGGAGGAGGCAACAATGAAGACTTGGGGGGACAGTGAGATCCTGAGAGGTTGCAGTGAGGATATGGGAGGAGGCAACAATGAAGACTTGGGACAGTGAGGTCCTGAGAGGTTGCAGTGAGGATATGGGAGGAGGCAACAATGAAGACTTGGGGGGGGGGGGGCAGTGAGGTCCTGAGAGGTTGCAGTGAGGATATGGGAGGAGGCAACAATGAAGACTTGGGACAGTGAGGTCCTGAGAGGTTGCAGTGAGGATATGGGAGGAGGCAACAATGAAGACTTGGGGGGACAGTGAGATCCTGAGAGGTTGCAGTGAGGATATGGGAGGAGGCAACAGTGAGGTCTTGAGACTGGGTAACAGTGAGGGTTCGGAGGTGAGGGCTTGGGTGACAGTGAATTTGGGAGGTAGTAACAATGAAGGCTTTATTTCACAAAAGGGATAGTTTCATAACACAGCCATGTCCAGATATTTTTTTGTATATATTCATGGGCACTACAATCTGCTTCCAATACAGAACTGTACCATTTGTTTCATCTTTACTTTGACAGAAACACCACAGCTTAGCAACTTTTGGCAAACTCTGGGCTAAACAATCATTTGTCATACACACAAGCAGTGACCTGCTTGACCGTCATAACAGCAAGCCACTTTATGGCAGTCAAACTAGTTAAAAACGGAAAGATAGTGCATTGCCTTACATTTCACGTTGCTTGTGTATATTGATATTGCATTTATGTGTAGTGGTTTAAAAAAAATATATAATTTTACGTTATGTATGTAATTGTATTGTTTATCTTTTGACCTAAAGAAGTGAATTGCTTAGAGGGGTTTGTAAAGTCATTAAAAAGGTAAAAGACCCTTTTCACACCAGGGGTATATGATGCTAGACTCAAAATTTATAGACCAGTCGATTCTTGAATGGTGACGTTGTCAACACCGTACCTGACATTCCTGGTACAGTGCAGACTGCTTAAGGCAATCTTGAATGCGTTTTCTGTTGTGAAGAACAATTTGTTTTTCCCCGGCAATTTTTTTTTGCTTGAAGTCTTATCTGGATAAGAGGAATTTCTGAGAAGAAGTGTTTATTCATCCCCCTTAAGTTCTCCTTATCAGGTATGCAGTGTACTTGTTTTAGGGGTATAACATGAAAGTACTATACTTGTTCTTCTCATCTTGTAGCAGGTCCTTTGCAGATTGTCGCTGTCTTTTGCAATCTGCCTGAAGAAACAGTCTTTTACCAGCTCTCCTGCCTCATGCACTTTCCTACCTAAGGTGTCAGTTATATCATATGCCTATCTTCGAGCTGGTTGGCCTCTGCCCCTCTTTCCTGGTACCATGCCTTCTGCTGTTATTTTTTGCAATCCACCCTGACACCTAATATAGCCAAAATATTTTAGTTTTTGAGACAATTTGCTGTTTACAAGCCGACCTTCTTTGGAGTTCAGATCTTTTAGGATGTCAGTATTTCTTTTCTTCTTTGTCCATGGTATTCTGGTAATCTTTCTGTAGTATTTCAGCTCAGCAGCTCTATTAGTCTGAACATGATTTATGGAAGTATCATAGGATAAATGTATATGTGAGCACACATGCACACCCCACTCTCATAATCCATCACACAGATCAGCACATGCTCATCTGTCCCTTTCCTGACTAGTGGGAGACAGTCTGCTTTTTCTAAACGCATAATGATTTAACTATCTTTGATTTATAGCTTTGCTGTAGGGTGAATTTGTCCATTGCTGTCATGTGCTTATATTCCAGACTGTTAGATTCACACATTTGTTTGTGGTATCAGTATGTCAAATTGTACTTGTGTTTAAACTTATTTTGTTCTGTGTAATACTGAATTTGTTTACACCTGTTTAGAGGATTATTTATTAATAACACTTTACAGTTATCTTGGTTGTGGAGTATTATCAATCTAGGCTACAGCCAGGATAGTCAAGGATCAATTTACCTACAATGTCTTCTTTATTTAGCATAGCCAGATAGTATGTGTCCCATCAAGCAAAGAATAAATGATTATGTATAATAAACAGACAGACAATATATTAATCAACATTCATAGAGAGAAGTAGAAAGATTGAAAGACACACTAGACAACATAAAAAAACAAAAGCTATAGTTACCATGCCGGGAATTGAACCTGTCGACTCCAAATGGCGTGTTCGCCTCGCTGTGGAAACAAATCTACTAAAATACATGAATAAGTAGGCACCCCTAAAAGGGGGGGGGGGGGGGGGGTATTCATCGTACAGCTTGCAATCCACAACTGTACTGACATAAATTATCTCAAACCATTGAAATGGCACTATGGGTTACAGCATGTATATTAACCAAGTTTAGGTCGAATAACCAACACAACAGCAATTATAAACATGTCGGACCCTAATGCTGTGGCTAGCTTGCAACAAACGTCTAAGAGAGAGATTTGATTGTTTGGTTCTATTGTGTTACACACAAAAATAAAGCTCATCTGTTCATCTAATTGACTCAGACAGACTGATTTCTCATCTGTCCATCTTTTGACTCAGGGCTTAAACAACTAAATTTATTGAGAAAGTGCAGGAAAGATTCTGCAGACATTGCTAAAATAGGCTTATTTCATTGCTGCTGAATTGGCATGAATTCTACTATATAAATGTACCAAAGAAACGGTCACTGTGCTTGTGCTATTGTATTATCTGTGGAGCTGCCTTGTGCTTTATACTTATAGAAAGACATATCTGATCTGTTTATGTTATGTTTTGGTTGTTGATTCCAGATTCACTTGCATTGGGGGGGGGGGTTGTGAATTTGTCCGGGGGGGGGGGGGGGGGGGGGGGGGGGGGGGGGGGGGGGGGGGTGGGGGGGGGGGGGGGGGGGGGGGGGGGGGGGGGGGGGGGGGGGGGGGGGGGGGGGGGGGGGGTTTCTACATCGTGACATTTAAAACTGAAAATAGAATACCCCTATAATCATTTTGTGTTTGTATTTTTATCCTAGAATTTTTTTTTTTAAATACCAACACCACAAAGGAGGTTGGCTGCAGTGAGAACACACGCATTTATTACTGTCTTTGCATATGTTACATGGTGAGGCTTTAGTTTCTTCAGAGGTGCAACTCTCATACCACTGCCTGAAAGCCACTAGAGCAATCCTTGTTTTTGAAACTACTTGCCGTAGAAATCCAACCTTGGTATGTTGACGATTGGGTTTCCCTGAAAGGATTCTGGGGCCCCGTTTGGGGGGAACAAAAAATAGACCTGCTGCTCCCTAACAAACATGTCATAAAATGTGACCAAATCGGTTTGCAGAACTCAGATGTCTTGAGTTGAAATGTGTAGATGTCCTAGCCTAGCTGTAAACCACAACACGATGTGCTAACCATCTTTTTAGGGATTAACGCATAAGAAGATTCATCTTTGTAAGAAAAATTTTTCTTAACCTCAGCCACTGAATCATGCTTAGATTTAACATGTCTTCTTCTTCTGCTTCAGCATTCTGAGCCCTTGAGGTTCATTGCTGCAGATGTCACCCGCCTCCACTCATCTCTATGGTTGGCCTTCTCTTTCCAGTTGGTAACACCACGTGTTTGAAGGTCTCTCTAGAGATTATCTCTCTATCGTCTTCTAGGTCTGCTTCCTGGTCTGCAACCATTCATCTCCCTTTAACATGTGTTTGGTTTAATTATTATTTTGATTATTTGTGCATTTTTTTCTTAATATATGTATAATCTCCACCACAAGCATTCTGCTTGACAAAGATCTGATTGTTTTTGTGATTTATTTGTCCAGTGTTGTTTGAAATAGTTTTAGCGATGTGACATTTGAAATTTATAAACTTCTAATTAAAAAATTGACAGTAATAAACTGGTTTTTATCTGATAGGCAACATTATAAGTGTACATTACTGTTGATTATAATGTTTATGTAGGTGGCAGTGAATAAATCAGTCATATTTTTCTGTTCCTATTTTTATGGTTTACTATGGTGTTGCTTTTGTTTTATGTTACAGTTTACTTGCTTTCTTCCCTGTGTGGGTGCCGTGACCCTATTCTAGGGAAAAAAGAATAGACTTGTTGCCTCCTTAACAAGCATGTCATACAAGGCTACTAATTAGGGATATTTTCTTCTGAGTCAGAGTGCATTTGCCTGAGAGTCGAGGAACCAACCATTTGTATATGAATAAGCCAGATCTGTGAAAGAGATTTGCACGCAAAATTGTAGATCTGAAACAAACGTTAACGAACAACCAGAACTTACCACCAGAGTTTACAGCCAGTAAGCGCTTAGAAGAAGAAGAAGAAGACTTGCCTTTTTAAGTTATTCTGCTGTCTTGTGAAAGAATTTTGTCCTGTTTATCCGTAGTGAAAAAAAGAAATCATTGTAAGCAAAATGTAGAACTAGTTAGCCCGGGCTCTCTAGCGTAGTTGGCTAAACCGGATTGCGCGGTGACCAGGTGACGAACTCCTTGTGGTCCGGGTTCACTCCCGGGGGTAGGCAGAAAAGCCACATTTCTCCCAGATTTATGGTATTTACAATGGAATCAAGGCCGAAAGGTTGCGATATCCATAATATCGAGCCTAAGGGTTAACAACTCATGGCTTCTGGATACTAAAACAAACAAACTAGAACTAGTTAGCTGCCGAATAAAAGAGTCATAAATGACATCGGCCATGCACTCAGAATGAATAAGACAAGACTCCCCCATCAAGCCCTCATATGGACACTAGAAGAGAAAAGAAAATGAGGATGACCAAGAGAGACCCTGTATAGAAACATCAACAGGGAAGGCTCAGCCAAGGGCATAATGAACATCCAAGACTAAAACAGGTGGCAACGCACCACCAGATATGGAGAGCTATGACCTTTGCCCTATGCTCCGCCCTAAGCTCATGAGGAAAGACTAACTAACTAACAAATGACAAAATGAATGTTGCAGTCAGAGGATTTGCATCAGCGTACAACAAACATGGACAGTGATACAACTGTATAGAAGATTGTATAATTACTCAGCTTATGGATATTTGCAGGGTAATGCTGACCACAACACTCACCTTGTGCGGATTGGTCTGTAAAAATATGGGTGCTCTTCCCAAATGCCGGTTGCGCCTAAAGGTGTGAAAAAGGATCTTTACTCTTTTTTACTTACTTTTTGGATGCTTGTGGAAATATTTTAAAAACAAAGTCTTGTAAAGTACATCCTCACTGCATCATTACTTTCACGATGGGCAGGAAGTGACCCAGATAGCTTGAAAAGGTTGGATTAGAAGAGATTATTGGCAGGGGAAGTAGCATGAAAATTGTTTGATGAAAAGTATTGAACATTAAAGCCATGAAGAGGAAGAGAACCTAACTGAAAGATAAGACCAGTTTCCAGAGAGTTGCAAACTCTTTCATCTTATCTTTTTCTGTCATCTGAAAAGCAGGACAACACTGTGGGCTAGAAAAGGCTAAATCTAGTCACTTCACATATGAAAAAAATTTTCTACTTTTGATAAAGCACAGCTGTAATGATACATCAGTTTTCTTTCTTTGAATAACTGATAAGGAATATTGACAACAAGCTTTCAACTACATCATCATTTGTAGATACAAGTTTTGGGGGATATAATGGGTTGCTGAATGGTTTAAAACACTAGCATTCATTTGGGAGAGTGTAATGAGTCATTTTCTTCTGATAAAGTTTGCATTAATAATGAGGTTAGTTTTTTTAAGTTAGTTGCGTATCCTTTACAGGACGTTGCAGAACCAACCCTAACAGCCCTTGGCTGTTGTGTGGTTTCTCTAGGCAATTTACATCCAGTAGTTTGCCATTGCTTTCTGGACGGTCGGCTTTCTTGATACCACTGTTGAAACCAACACAATGCGCATTGCCCGCAGCTGGGATCGAACCTGGCATCCCGGCATTACGAAGCGAAGCATTCGCATCGAATTAGCCACAGAGCCGACATGAGGTTAGTTACTGAACATAAATGATGTACTAAAGTTCAGGTGAATAAGGTTAAGGATGAAGTGGGATACACGCTGAATGTGAGGCAGACTGAGAGGAGCGAGCCAAATGAAATAGAGCATGTATTACTTGTGTCCCGTCAATCAGCCTTGCATTCAGCATTCGCAGCGTGGATTGGGGCTAAACTAGATGGCTAGGACTCACGAGCAGCAGCTACCGCATTTCCTGCAGCTGTCTTGATTTTATTTGTGTGGGGGATACTCTCGGCGGTGGCGGTATAGTCCCCGGAAGTTCGCAATTCGGCGGTGGCAGTGTAGTTCCCGGAAGTGTGCAACTGGCACGTGACTGAGGCCCTGTTAGGGTATATTTTCCGTCTCGATAATTTGGGACCGTTATTCAGAAGATAGCCGATGACTCATTACAGAGATCCAGATTTGAATCCCTGGTAAAGAAACAGATTTTTGTATGCATCAGAAACCAAAGAAAACCTGCACATGTGGTGGCGACTGCCCTAGCCTGACTAAACAAGGCCCTCAATACGCAGACTCAAGATCTTCCAGTCATTTTAAAAAAATTGTAAACTTAGGCAGCAAAATAGGTGATTACTAAAAAAATTATATGGAGGCGGCAGAGATGTGATTTTACAGACGAATGATGAGACTACGCTGGTCCGATAAAAAGAGTAATGAAGTTGTCTTGAATTGAAAAAAAAACACAACAACAACGGACTCACAAAGAAAACTGACTGCTCTCATTTAGATTCTGGGATCATTTCATGAGAAGGAGAAAATTGGAGTACATCATGATGGTGGAAAAGGGCAGAGGGAGACTGAGAGAAGATGCTGTACAGTCTGAAATCATGGTATGGAAGATCATGTGTATCAGAATCGATTGAAAGTACTGGAGGCAGAAGGATGGGGATAGACATGACTTCCAACGCCACAGAGCATGGACGTTAAGATACAGACAGTATTTTAAAGCATCACTATAGCAGGTGTCCAACACATATCTTTACAATAACAATACACACACAAAAAAATGATGAATACCAATGATGTGGCAACAAAGCATAAAATGGTTTATAGTCTTTTGGTCCATGGAAGCTTGAGTGGTCTCAAGGCATGGTGCCCGCCTCAAGTGCTGGAGGTTCCGGGTTTTTTAATCGCTGATAAGAGCTGGGATTTGTTCACGTAGACTTGGACTTCTAGTAATTCCCCCTGGTCTCTGGGTAGTGAGATCGGATGTCCGTGTGCATTGTTGCGAACGTATAAAATCCCTTGGCAGTTGAAAATCGAAAAGAGTAGCCTAATGGCACTGCCTGGGAAAAATGTGGAATTAAAAATCTATCCAAAGTATTTCAGGATCCTCGCTGGTGCTACAGAGCCTATGCACTGTGCTGAGCTTCTTCGGACTCAGACTTGAGTTAGAAGAAAAACGGAGCACTTATGGGTTACTACCCGCGTGCCATGATGTTGATCCGTTGTTCAAACTTCAAAGCTTGAAAAATGGAGTAAAATAGACACACTTGATTAATTAATTCAGACACACAAGGTACTAGATAACGTCTCAGAAGATTTGAATGGCAACACTTAAATCATTGGTATGCTACATGCGAAGGGACCAGGTATACAAGCCAACCCTTGCAGGAAACAGATTATGTTTTCATTGTCCAGAGTCACTCACTGAACATTAGATGTAAAAACATGTTGACTGGTTTATGTGAATTATATCCAGTCACACACAGTGCGATGTTTGGGACAGAAAGATTTTATACTCAACATGTATACAGACATTGTTTTCACCTGTAGAGGAAAATCAAAACACAGTATAGCATGTATTATATTTTTATTTACAAGACAAGCTGTATGCAGAATCAACCATTTATCAGTGTGATCATTTTACATAAAACAAATCCACAACAAAGCACTGTACCAAGCTCTTGTGCCAACATGGGATAATTATGAACAGATGTTTAAAATGTTACTGAAGCAGGGTTTTTTTTCCTCAAAAAAAAAAAAAGCTTTTATAAGTTTGGTCTTGTTTTAATTAACTTGGCAAGTGTTGACATTTATAATGTGATCTGTTCTTGCGTATTAGCCAACACAATGTGGAGGCAGATGTGTCAAAATAATGTGATACATTAACAAATCAATAAGGATAAATTATTCACAAATACAGCTAACCAGTAAAGTAAAAAAGAGAATGATTCACAAATACAGGATGAATTTCTTCTTCTGTGTTTGCCTTTTAAAGGGTGCCTGGCACACTGTGTTGTGGCTTACAGCTAGGCTGTGATATTGGTGCCTTTTGGCCCAACACATCGGGAACTGTGAGTCCCCCCACCCCACCCCCCCCCCCCAATAAATGAAAGTCTAAGTGTTTAAAAAAAAAGGATTAATATGTAAGTCTGAGTGTGAATACAGATGAAGATAAAGGTTTCAGTGTTAATGAGGATATATATTTGGATTTGTCTTTTTATGTGGAAAACATAAGAATTAGAAGCAGTGCTAATTTTATTAAAAAAAAAAAAAATGCTGAAACACTGATAACTACATTGTTACAAATCACTGATCAATTGCATAAGGAAAAGACATTTTTGGGACACATAAAATGTGACAACATTGAAAAATTAACTTTATATATGAAAACCCTAGGCAAGAGAGGCAGAGGAAGCAGCATGGGTATTTGGAAAGTGTGAACAGCTTGGAAACAAATATTACCTGGTGGAACACCAGTTTCAAACAAAAAACAGACAGGACTTAGTAGTCTGATTTCTGTTGCAGATGTTGCACATAAAGAAGAAAACAAGCAGAAGGAGAAGAAGAAGAAGAAGCAGAAGAAGAAGAAAAAGAGGATGAAATAGAAGAGGAGGAGATAAAGAAACAGAAAAAAACCCCCAAAGAAATGGGACAAGAAAAAAGACAGTATAATAGGTGAAACACTTTCTCCATTCATTTTGAACATTGATCAAATGCTGCTAGGAGAAGTATAATCAGCACAGCCATATTTAGCATACAAAATATCACAATGTACTTAATGCTTGTAACCCATCCATTCTGGAATGTTTTGGTATTACAGTAAGTCATTTTATATTTATATATATATCATTATACTTTAAACACAGTCAGTTAAAATAAAAGACTTTTTTCTACACCTTCAGGCGTATAGGGCATACAGCGCTAGACCTATATTAGACCAGTCAGCACGGTGGGTGATGTAGTCAAAATCACGCCAGCCGCCTTTAATTGTGAGGACTTGCCTATTCCCCATTCAAGGCTTAGTTGACCTGGAAGCCAAGGTCATTTATGAAAAAAGTTAGTTCCATCAGGATCTTCTAATCTGCGGGCAAGCATCCAGCGGCTACACCTTTGAACACAGTGCTGATCCATTATTATCAGCATTATGTTGTGCCATTGTACGTCAGATACAGCTCACAGTTTATTCTTCTATTCCAATCTTTTTTTTCTTCTTTTCTTTCATTTGTCCAAGGGATGTAATTGCGCTGTGCCTGTTTACAGCAGAACTGCAATATTAGCGCCTTTCGACCAAAATACTCGACTTCATTAACCATTTCTTTAACTGGTCAACTTCCTGACAATTTCGTTCTCTCTTGTACGGTAGTTTTAATATCACACATTGAATCTAGTCCAGAACCTTTGGCCTCTCTAATCAGTCATCATCTTAAGGTATAGTGCTGATCAACTGTTGGTAATAACAACAGATATAGTGGCTAAGGGTTGCAGTATCCAAGTAAAAACCATCATCTTGTAGCAGGTCTTTCCTTTACAGAAAGTCGCTATCATCACAGCCTACCTGAAAGAAACTCGGTCTCTCACCAGCTCTCTCTATTCTGGCACTTTCCTACTTAAGGTGTTATTTACATCCTGTGCCCATCTTCATGCTGGTCGGCCACTGCACCTCTTTCCTGGTACCATGCCTTCCCAATCTACTGTGGAGCTTGATATGGCAAAAATATTTCAGTTTCCAAGATGAGGTGTTGTTTATTAGCCAGTCATCCTTGATATACAGATCTTTTAGGATGTCGGTATTTCTTTTCTTCTTTGTCCATGGTGTTCTAAGGATCTTTCTATAGCATTTCAGCTCAGAAGTCTCTAAAGAGAAGGAGGATGTACGCTCCCAAAATGTTGCACTGAATGCTGTTTAATCTTTGCATTGAAAGAAAAAATGTCTAGGTATAAACTACAGTGAAGAATTTTCATTAAATTAAATTTGTACAGAAACAAAGGTCCCATTTTCACATACTGAGGTGTATTGGTCACATAGAAAGTAAGTAAAGCCCCCCCCCCCCCCCACACTCTGTCGTTTTTTAAAAAGCCAGTGGCACATTGGACATACGATGCTAGATTCATATTTTTTTAGACCAAATGGCACCCAGTGGTTGATACAGTCAACATCCCGCCAGCCATCTTTATTTCCCAGGACATTACCCTTTAAGCGTATATAGTGATTGCCAAGCATTTTTATAGGCTAATCATCAGCAAATGTGTTTTGTGATCAGTATCATGCCTGCTGCCTTTACTTCCCAGGAGATTTTAGTTTGAGGCTGGACTGACCTGAAATCAGGAACCTGAGGATGTTACATTTCCCTCCAATCCTAGAGTAGTGGATGAATGTCTAGACTTCTCAGGTTAGTTAGCTAGTTCTTCCCAGTTCCAACTTCACGGCAAACAGGTCACCCCATTATTACCCCATTCCTGTGCTAATGAAAACCATACAGAATGCCTGTCACTTTCCTTATGAAAACAACTGAAGCAGATAGCATGCACATGCATTACATGCTGCATAAGGCAGTCACCAGATGTGACAACACTGCTTCTCAAGTATGGGGAGAAAGCTAAGAGAGCCCACATGAACATGTTACAAATGAGAAATCTCTTAGCAGTTGAAAATCGAAAACTGAATAGCTTACTGCTCAAGGCTGAATTACGAAAATAAGAAGAAAACCCATCCAAAAAATAATATTTATAGCATATGTAGTTTTGACACCCACACATTTGGATTCTCAGTGTTGTTATAAATTGTATGTAGTATGTTTAGATCTCTTTGTGTAATCTATGGTAGGAAATGGAGCACTTATTTAGCTGAGTGCAATAACTTTTTGAACTGTATTATTATTGATTGTATTATTATTTCTATCAGCATTTTTACATGGACTTGAGACTTCTAGTAATTCCCCTGGTCTCAGGGTAGTGAGATCGGATTCCTGTGTGCATTGTTGCGCACATAAAAGAATCCCTTGGCAGTTTGAAATCAAAAAGAGTAGCCAGGCAAAAATTGGAGTTAAAAATCTACCAAAAGTAATTCAGGATCCTTGCTGGTGCTATAGAGCCTGTGCACTGTGCTGAGCTTCTTTGGACTCGGACTTGAGTTGGAAGAAGAACAGAGTATTATGGGTTACACCTGTGTGCCATGATGTTGATCCTTGTTCAAAACCTAAAAAATACTAAGTGGTACTATCTGTTTTCTGTTCATGCTGAATATTGGGCAGCACATACCAGACCTGATATCCTACACTGTGCCAATGGGCTCAGGCACTGGAGAAGATACTTACCTTATTCTACAATGAGGAAATATAACCTAAAATCTCAGTATTATGGCAGAAAAGATCAGGTCTTTAGCCTTGGCTGGCAGCTGGTCAAGAGAAACCCTGAGAGGGGGACAGACAGAGCAGTGCTCTTCTGATCTGCCAGCTTATACAGTATATTTTGATCCAGTTGTTTTGGTGTTGCCTCTCTTTTGGGGTATACAATGCAGACAGTTAGGGAATCATGCTGTGTGGGCAAATGGTGGTCACTTCAATACTGAACAGACTGCGTACTATAGAGATTCATATACCTTCCTATAGCACAATGTAACACTATCGCCTAGAAAGACGGAAAGATGCCAACAACAACAATGATCAGAATCCTTTACAAATTATTCTCTATTTATATACAAAAACTGTTAGAACATGTGATGCATAACAACCATAATTAATATAGAAAATATAATATACTTAATGCTTGTAGCAGTGTAATCCTGGAATGCTTAGGCAAAACAATAAATCAAAAATACAACATGAAAAATGCAATGATTAGCTGTTGATTAACACAGAGTGGTTTGAATGGCTTAGAACTCTGACTTCTGTCTGTAGTTCAAAGGGTATCAGATAAAAGTCAAGCTGAGAATTGTGTGAATCAAAAGAGAGACCAACTATGCAAATGATGGGTAGAGGGAACAACAAACTCCCTGGGAACTGTGAACATGTGTTGACCTTGTTAAAGCAGACAGTGAGAGTGGTGGTTCTTGTATTTCAGATTAAAGGTTTCATTTATTTGCTTCATCTGATTAAATTAGGTTACTGTAGTATGCATCTAACAAGATACAGTGAAATATGTCAGGCAGTAAATTGTGCAGTCTGTTTGTTTGTGTCTTTTTGTTCCAAAAGCATCTCTACTTGTGCTGCTTACTTCCTGTTCTTAGCTGAGATCCTTCTAGTGCTGATCAAAGGGAAGTAAAGCAACGTGGGTAGCTTCCTGCGTAATAAAAACTGCTCCTAAAGTCAGTATATGATTAAGTCTTACTTTCTTTTTCCTTTTCTGTGTTTGCCCGTAAAAGTATGACTGAAACACTGTATTGTGGTTTACAGCTAGACTGTGATATATGTACCTATCGACCCAACACATCTGGTTTCAGCAAATCATTAATAAGTCACCTTTTACAAGATACTTGTTAAAGGATGCTGGAACTACCCCCCCCCCCCCCCCCCCCCCACAACAACAGCAGCATCAACAATAACAACTACAACAGCAGCAGCACAAAGTCAGCCCTGGAATCCACACAGGGAGAATAAGTCTCATATCATGACAGTATTTTAGGGACCCTATCAGCCACATGAAGAGAATCAGACTTATAATGACAGTTTTTTTTTTATCTGTCTGGAAACTTGTAAGTAAGATAAGTAAAGAGCTTTCTTCCATGCCTTCAGGTGTGTTGGGCATATAGGGCTAGACCTATGTTATATAGACTTATCAATACTTGGCAGGTGATGTGGTCAGCTTCACACCGGCTCTCTTTAATTCGCAGGACTTTACCTGGTACTCATTTAAGGCTTGGTCAACCTGGGAGCCAAAGTTATTTTTGGAAATAATAAAGTCCAGCTCTCTCAGGATCTGAATCCACGACCTTCCACTCCACAGGCAAGTGTCTAGCTGCTACACCATGACGAACATTATTTATTATGTGTTACTTCACATGTCAGACAATTCTATAAATAGCCACGTTTCCTGAATCAATGTGAACTGGGATTTTGATTTTGATTTTAAAGTTAATTGAAATGCAAAGCAGAAGCTTTTTAATGTGTGCATAAACAATATAAACGTTAAATATAAATATGTGTATGCAAGTATAGACATATAATAACATTACAATTTGTGAATGCTGTTAATATGATATGATTTGTCAAAATATTAATAAGATGGAATCAAAAATCACTCAAGTCAAATACTCCTTGCACATTTCTTATATGTTAAAAGTTACATAGGCTCACACACACCTGTATAGACATGACAGACAGGCAGGCAGACAGACGGATGGATGTATGCGTAAGTAGGTGGACGGATGGAGGGACAATTTGTTGGATGGACAGATGGATAGATAGATGGGCAGGCACCCAGGCAATGGATCACCAATACATTTACATCAAGTAATTAAACAATACATATTTTTCCTCTTGAATAAAAACAAATTTGTGTACACATTTTAGTTCAGTAAAGACAAATGCAACATTATCACATTTCAACATATAACAATCAGAATCTTAGTAAAGATAACAATGAATTATAACAACAGGATAACAAGTTACAGCTATCCGTACTATAACATTTTAAAATACTATTTTCTTTCAGCTTTGGAAATATTACGTTCGCCTGTGGATCCGAAGATCATTGGTTCAGCTCATGATGGAGCCTTATATTTTTTTTAAATGACATTGGCTCCCAGGTCAACCCAGCCTTAAATGGGTACCAGGTAAAGTCATGGGAAGTAAAGGCAGCCAGCGTGATGTTGACCACATCGTCCACAGAGTGGTGATTGGTATATAAAATATGGGTTTATCCCTTTGTGCCTAATAAGCCCGAAGGCGTGGAAAGGATCCTTTAGGCTCTCAGGCTGACTCAGATTAAAACAAGTACCAGGTAAAATCCTGGGAAGTATGTTATGTTATGTCATCATAATCGACGTCACTGCACATTGGGCATTCCCATGTGTGCTCAGTTGTCTGATGCAGCAGCCACTCCAAGGTACCTCTACTGATTGCTCCCATAAGAAGGAGGTTATAGTGTCTCCTGTCTTGGCCTTGAAGATTTCAAAGACTTGCTTCACAAAGCTTTACTCCCAGGTCATGTAGTCATGTTAAAGCCAGAGATTTATCAGTATTCACCAGCTTAGTTCATAAAGCGTTGCTGATATCAGATCTCTCCATGCTTCTTCCCATTTTGCATTGGCTCATTCATTATTGTTTAATCCTGCATTCCCAAGTGTGTAGATCCAGGTGATGGAGGTTAACTGGAAGTTGGCCACGTCACCCATCGAATACCAGCTAGTCGACACAAATATAAATCTAGTATCATATGCCCAATAGGGAGTGCCGTGGCGGAGCGGCTAGACGCTTGCTGTGGATTGGAAGGTCGTGGGTTCGCTCCCTGGCGGAGCCAGACTTTAAAAAAAATTACCTTGGCTCCCAGGTCGACCCAGTCTTGAGTGGGTACCATGTGCAGTCCTGGGAAGTAAAGGAAGCTGGCATGATGCTGACCAAATCACACATCCTGTGCGATTGGTCTATAAAATATAGGTCTAGCCCTATATGCCCTATTACTTCACTTTTGCAAATATCAGTTGCAGCTATACATAAATGCATAAAGTGAAAGTTACATATATTTCTCAGCTGAAGAACGGTATCATGCATGTATATATGTATAAACCAACAAACCAGGTAATATTTAATATCATACACAAAATTATCATCACTCAATACAGGCACTGTAAAAGTTAATAACATCTGTCTGCACATGTATTGTATAAGCATTGGCATAATAGAGGAATGTTTTACAACAAAAATATTCACTAATTGTATGACATCTTATTAATGGTGCTCACTATATTGTTTTTGGATGCTGTTGCCTTGAAAAATACATGAATTTGTAGCCTCGTGTTTATGCTTTCAACTAGCCTCTTGCCCACTGGGCCAGTTCACATTTAAAATGATGACTTGAGTTGATTTGAGCTGAGTCAAGAATTGACATCACAGCACTAGGGACATTCTCATGCTTGCTCCATCCTCATCTTCAGCAGCCAGCGCAGAGTTCTAGTACTGATGGTACCAATCACAATCTGGTTATATGCCCGTCTTGCCTGTCCTCTGAGTGTAGTGAGCCGGCCAGACTCTCTGGTTACACCCAGGTGCCTCATTCTCTCCAGGCCATAATAATCTTAAAATGATGAACGATTGGTAAAGATACTTGTCCTTGGTGTAAATCTTATTTATACTTATAACTCTATTATGACTTGAAAATAATAATTAGGAGGAGAAGCATATCAAATTATTTTTGTTTTCTCTAGTTTAGATGGATTATTTTCATTGTAATACTGTCTGTGCCGCTCATATTTATCACTTATTGACGTAGGACATGGGGGCCAGGAGCCCAAGAATTTAAAACTGCCTGACAAGTGCAGTTGCTACCAACTGTGCAGGTTAGGATTTTTATTTTGCCCTGACATTTAAAAAAAACATATTCTCTAACCTTTACAGAGGATCAAACCTGGGTCTCCCGCATGTGAGAACCAAATATTCTACCCATCCAGCTTGTTGCTCTTCATTCTGTTGTAATCACACTACATATTTTAGATTGTGATCTTTTTAAATACATATTTTAAAAAAATCTTTCTTTTCCAGAACATTTTCTGGTACCTATTTTAGACTGAGTTGACTTTTCAGCCATTTGAATAATAAAATGAAAAATAGTTCATATCTTTAAGAAAATTCTCAAAAGCTAAAATATAAAAGCTCCAAAACAATCTTATGACCTAACTGACCCCCCCCCCCCCTTCCCCCCAAAATGCTATTATATCTTACATACTTCATTATATGTGTTGACTGGTCTATAAAATATAGGTCTAGCCCTATGTGCCCAATTTGCCTGAAGGCCTGGAAAAGTGTCATTTACTTTACTTGAGATTATACAGAATATATGCCCGGCTCTCTAGCGTAGTTGGCTAAACCGGATTGTGCGGAGACCGGGTGATGAACTCCTTGTGGTCCGAGTTCACTCCTGGGGGTAGGCAGAAAAGCCACATTTCTCCCAGATTTACGGTATTCACAATGGAATCAAGGCCGAAAGGTTGCGATATCCATAATATCGAGCCTAAGGGTTAACAACTCATGGCTTCTGGATACTAAAACAAACAAACAAACATACAGAATATACAGGAATATTGTCAACTGTCAAGGGCATATTTACAATACTTTACAAAATAACAGTCTCAGCAGTAAGTGATGTTGATGTGATAACAACACAATTTACACTTTGTTTAGCTCAGATTTTACACAAAGCTTCTCTGTAGATAACAATATTTTTTTAACACAGCAAACTGTGATTATACACATATAGGGTATAACTCATGCACATGACACACATATATATTGTGTGTGTGTGTGTGTGATTACAGATACACAAAATGTGTGACTATCTACAATGATGAAAGATAATGCTGCAAAACAGTGAACAAACATGGAGGCAAGCATTCATAAAACATGTCTTTTTTTTACATTTAGTGGTACAAATCACACATTTTATTTACTAGCACAAGCAAAATGTTTAGATTCTACCATAATCATTATCATTTCCTATGCTCAGAGCACAGGCTGTCATGTTTTGCAATCTCACATGATTACCAGAATCATGAATCAGGTCAGTTTTCTTGTCTCATTCCCATCTTTATGGCTAAGTTTCCTTACCATCAATCTTGCCAATCAAGTTCTCAAACGCATACTTTTTCTTAACAAGCCCAAATTCCCAGACAGGCATCTCATTTTATGATCATTAAATGGCTGCCCTCTGTCTAGGGAAGGATTGCCTTATTTGTTTTCTATCATTCTATATTTTTGGCATTATCTCATCAACAAAAAACACATCTCTGTTGGGAGTAAATGTTTTTCCGATTCTTTACATGGTGTTACAAACTGGGACCATTGGCATTGTTTTAAATTATTATAAGGTATATAATAGTATCAATCAATTGAAATCTTGTATTAATTCAGCATTTAAATACAATTTTAGACATATTCTGTACATTTAGCAGTTTGTAACAGATTACTTTTTTAAGTTTATTTATGGACATAAATTTATATCCTCAATCACTCAGAATATTATAAAGTGAGGATAATGATTTTATATAATTTTTAACACAGGATAATGTAATTTCTTTCTTTTTTTTTTTTTTAGCTGCAATATATATTTGTAATTTACTCTTCACATTTACTGTGTTTTTTTTCTCTATAACAGATTTATTTGTAAATTAACTATTTCCTTATTTACCAAACAATCTATTAGTCAATCAAACACTAAGTGTTAAAAGTTAAATATGTAACCTTTAGAGGATAGTAGAAACCAACCCCAGCATTTGTTAACTGTTGGGGATTTACTATGATTTTACATTAATTAGTTTGCCATGCTTCCTGGATGGTCAGAGCTCCATACTACAACCAAAATCATATAAAGTAGTCTGTAGCCAGACCACCTTAAACTGGCTATTGCCAAATTTTCTGCAGCTGAATCACATTGATTTTGGAATTATCAAAATGTTTTGATAATCTCAAAGCTTTAGATGCTGACATTAGTGTACAAGCTAAAATAAAAATGCCGTTTTTAATGACTGTTTTTTTGGGGGAAAAATTGATGGTTAATGAGTAGTAATTAACAAAGAAAATGTCATTATACTAGGCCCATTCTGAGAACAGAAAATCACCAAACAGGCACTGAAATGGGATATACAGGGACTAAGGAAATGAGGACGTCCTAGAGAAATCCTATGGTGAAAGTGGAAGAGAGAAACCAAAGGTGCTGGACTGGATTCCATAAATAACATCAAAGTGATTGCTCAGGGTAGAACAGAATAGAAAAAAAGACTATTGAGCCCTATGTGATAAGTAATGGCACAAAAGGATAACGAATGAATGAATGAATGATTAGTAACAGTAATTTTAAACTCACTGCTTCAGATCTACATAAGAGTGAAAATCCTACTGTAATACTAAAATACATGTTAACACTTAGATTACCAGCAGTGACTCACTAGAAATGCTGACTATATATTCATCCTACTCTGGACTGTAGAGACTGGATTGGTAAATTTTGGGGTAATTGCTGGGCTCATGGTATATTTATGAGCAAATCAGTCAATCATAAGCTAAAAAAGCTGACCAGGAATAAAATAAAAATCCAACAATGAAAGCTATTTTAAGCAGTAAATCAATTTATTATTCAATCTATATTTTTATGTTTGCAAAATAAAACAATTTGTTAATCTGAGATGAAGGTAGATGAATACTTCAGCTTGTTCCATCTGCAAACACAGAAGTGCGACTATTACATCGGTCAACTGCTGTCAACTGCAGATACTGTTGCATGCTGGGCTCACTTTGCACTGTAAGTGTTTCTATAGAAGGCATCAGATTTGCTTCAGAAAAACCTGGCAAAAGAATATTAATTTTTAAGAACATTATTTATGGTTTACATGTCAAAACATGCCATTCTACGCTTATACACCTTACTTCTTTGGTCCTAGGATACACTTTTTCCTCCACATCAAAAATATCTCTAACAATTGGATTTAGCCTTGAACCTCAGTTCATTTATCTTTTTCTTCTTTTTTTTAATACTTTTTCTTCTTCTCTTCCACCTTGTACCTCAGCAAAGTGTCGGGGGAAAAGGGGAGGGGGGGGGGGGGGGTTTAACATTCGTTGATGACCTCTGTCAAGAGCACTGTTAGGATTGATGTTCATTTTTGTAAGGCTGTTCCTAATGCCATCACTCCATCTCTCACTCGCTCTTAACTCGTAAAATTTCAGTGTGGCTCACTGTGACAGATAGTAGCAGGGCATTCTTGTTAGGTTTCCAAACCAGTTCATTCATCAAATTCAATTAAAGAGAATGGATTTTATCAAAAGTAGTCATTCTACCTCAGGTTCAAATCCTCGGTAAGCTTAGGGATTTTTTTCAGTTAGGGGCTAAAATAAAATTCTAAAATGCATAATTTGCAGCCACAGCACCAGCCATGTGACCCTAAATGCTCATACTCAGACCCCCCTGCCTACACTGCAAAAGTAGTAAATAGAGGCAGTAACTAGCAGTTTTTGGCAATCATTCTACAAAGATTTGATGAGAAATATTCCATTTTGACTGAAGTTAGATTATTACTTTACCTTATACATGGCGTACATGCATGTTTGCGTATTATCATTATTTATAAAAATGTACAGTGCATTTACCTATGAATTTTCCACATTTTGCAAATGGCACCATAGGTTTTATTTGTACATGGAACCCTACCTCCAAGTAAATCTTACACAAGTGCAGACTTCTTGCATACTGACCTGCAAGGTGCATAACTAAGTGTGATGCACTCCTCTCTAAAAAAGGACAAATAAGATAAATAAGAAGATGAAGTAACACCAGTACCACTTATATAAGCGCTCATGCATGCACACATGCATGCGTGCACACACATTCTCACACAGATCATCCTCAGTGCATATCAAAAATCCAAGTCTCCCAGTTCTCTGATCCCCCTATGAAATATTTCCCTCAGCACGAAGCAGCTGATGAAACCTTTTTTGTGTTGGCGTATGTATATATATATATATCTTCTTCTTCTTCTTCTTCTCAGCTTTCAGTTTTGTGTGCTCAGGGCAGACCATCAGGTGGGCTGTCTCTATGAACTTACAAGTCAGTTTCAGGTACTCCATGGTTCCTCATAGCTCGCTGTGCACACTTTGTTCTTGAGGCCAGGTTTCTCTTTGTAGTGGTAAGTTTTAGTGGGCAGGCCTGCAGAATGTGCTTCGGTGTTTGTGGTACCATCTGACAAGCATCTGACTTGCTTATCTATAGTTAACTACAGCAGTCATGAAATTTTCTGAATGAAATCGAATATATACACGCATATATATGCACACACACACACATATACATAAATAAAACGTACCTGACTGTGAGACACCATCAAGAGGAACGCTGAAGGATTCTGGGTCGAAACCTTGCATGTTCATCATTCGCTGGGCTTGCATGGCACCCATGTGGCAGCTGTTGAAGCCTGCTAGGGATTGTGGGTACTGTGGTCTGACATATTGTTGGTGCATGGTGTTGGAGATGTCTGTCAACAAATAATGTACAAATGAGAATATTTTGAGAATCTCATTTCTAATCTTTTTGCTTAGGTTTGTACATTTGTATTTGGGTTATATACAGTATGCATTAGAGAAGTCTGTGAATGTAATTATCAAAATCACATGGTATGGACCTATGGTTCCAAATTAGCTATAACATGCAGACCCATCTAATTACCAGGATCTAACTCTGATCCCATTTTCATTTACAGTTCCACTGATGAACTTTTTATAATTTATTAATATCAGAATAGCAAAAAGGATTGCATTCTAAAATTTGAGTATTTTTTGTTTGTTTTGTAAATGATATCACGGATCCCTTAAATTTCTCTTGAGTTGCAAGGACCACCAATATGGGAGAGACTAGTATGGACCACAGGCAGATTTGTTGTTGCATGTTGCTCTGTTTTTTTGTTAATTGTAAGTTTTTAAAAACTATCTACAATTTAAAGATTTTAAATTGTTTTTATGAACAGTGTAAATAAATATACAAGCAAAAGCTATTTTAAGGTAAATATTGTTAAAGATGTGAGGGATTCAGACTCCTTATTTGCCAGTAGCATATCATGCTAGACTGATAATTTTATTGACCAGTCAAAACTCAATTTTCTGATATGGTCAACATCATGCCAGACTAATAATTGTATTGACCAATCAACACTCAGTGGCTTATATGGTCAACATCATGCCAGACTAATAGTTTTATTGACCAATCAACACTCAATGGCTTATATGGTCAACATCATGCCAAACTAATAGTTTTATTGACCAATCAACACTCAATGGCTGATATTGTCAACATCATGCCAGACTAATAGTTTTATTGACCAATCAACACTCAATGGCTTATATGGTCAACATCATGCCAGACTAATAGTTTTATTGACCAATCAACACTCAGTGGCTTATATGGTCAACATCATGCCAGACTAATAGTTTTATTGATAAGTCAACACTCAATGGCTGATATGGTCAACATCATGCCAGACTAATAGTTTTATTGATAAGTCAACACTCAATGGCTGATACAGTATTAGTATTATAATTACTGGCTAATAAACAGCATCTTGTACTGGAAGATGAAATATTTTGGCCATATCAAGCACCACAACAGACTAGAAAAAAAAAAGTGGAAGGCTTGGTACCATGAAGGAGGGGTAAGGGCCGACCAGCTCGAAGATGATCACAGAATAAAAGTGACGCTTTGGAATGAAAGTGCATGAGGTGGGACAGCTGGCAAGAGACCAGCTTTCTTTCAGGCAGACCCTGATGAGGGCGACATTCTGCAAAAGACCTACTACAGATGATGATGAATATGTTAATTAGTTTGTTACCTGTAATGTGTTGGCTACATGAGTACAAATCATGTCCATAATGTCCACTGTGCATGCTACCCATCTGTGGCACCATCTGGTGAGGGATTGGTGGCAGAGGTCGAGGACTCAGCCCATTGTTTAGGGGTGGTAGGTATCTAGAAATGCTGTTAGAAAGGTGTCCATATTATTATCACTTGCAAATATGGCTGCTGCTAGTGATTATGATAGTGGGAATAATGATGGGAACATCTGTAATTTTTATCCCATGTGGCTCAGTCTCTCTCCACAGAACAGCTAGCTGCCTGCCAAGAGCACAATCTCTGTAGCTCCGGCAAGATCCCTAGAGATCTCTGTGAACTGAATGACGCCGCCATTAAATGAATCCATGACCTTTACAGCAGGAAGCTAACGGTTTGACCACCTCGCAGCAGAGAACCCCTGACAACGATAATAAAGATGGTAATGATTATGATAATGATAGTAATGATGGTAGTGATAACGATGATAATAATGGTGTGATAGTTGTTATAATGATATTGATGACAATAATAACAATGCTGATGATAACAGTGATGATGATGGTAATGATGATGATGGTAGCAATGATAATGACAATGATTATTGTAATAAATGGCGATGCTGAAGTTTAGCCAAGAAAAAAAGAGGAGTAATATAAATGACTGCTCAAGGGGTGTCATACATATCTACTGCAGCCCTAATTATTATGATGATGATGATGATAACGGTAATGAAGACGGCAATGATGACAACAGTAATGAAGATGGTAGTGATGATAACAGTAATGAAGATGGTAATGGTAATGAATATGGTAATAATGACAAAAGTAATGAAGATGGTAATGATGACTTCAGTAATGAAGATGGTAGTGATGATAACAGTAATGAAGATGGTAATGATGGTGATGGTAATAAATATGGTAATGATGATAACAGTAATGAAGATGGTAATGATGACAATAGTAATGAAGATGGTAGTAACGATAACAGTAATGGAGTTGGTAATGATGACAATAGTAATGCAGATGGTAATGATGATAACGGTAATGAAGATGGTAATGCTAATGAATATGGTAATGATGATAACAGTAATGAAGATGGTAATGATGACAATAGTAATGAAGATGGTAGTGATGATAACAGTAATGAAGTTGGTAATGATGGTGATGGTAATAAATATGGTAATGATGATAACAGTAATGAAGATGGTAGTGGTGCTAACAGTAATGAAGATGATTGTGATGAAAATAGAAATTAAGAACGTAATAATGAAAGCGGTAATAATGGCTAATAGTGGTTATTATGATAGAGATAAAGATAATGCTGATGACAATAGTGATGACGATTATAATGATGATAATAACAGTAATGATAATGGTGATGATAGTAGAGATGATCATGATGATTACGGTTATGATGATAGCAGTAATAATGATAATAGTGGTGTATTAGTGATTATAATGGTAGTGATGAAGATAATGCTGATGAAAATGGTGAAGACCAATTGCAATGATGATGATCGTAGTAATGATAAGGTTATGATGGTAGTGACGATAATTATGATGATGGTAATACAGATTATGATAATGGCTGTTGTGATAACAATGATGAAGACTGATAATGATGGTGACGACGACAGTGTGTTTTTGAGACAAGCCAATAAAAGTCCACCCAATAGTCTTTTGATTTCTTCACTGGATTATGAATGAAACAGAGGCCTCACCTATGATTGGTCTCTTCAAGAACTCCCAGAGTTCCAGTGTTCATGCTACCGGGAGACTGCTGGCTGGTCATGTTGGTGACGGCCGTCGCCGTGCCGCATCTGCTCGAGTGGGAGCTGGAAAAGCTGAAACCTGCACAGAAAAGTGTGCCAGTCAGTTTAACAGATGTCTTAGCAAAAGAGACTGACTGGAATTGATTTTAAACTCCAACTGCTTCTCTCTCTCTCTCTCTCTCTCTCTCTCTCTCTCTCTCTCTCTGTTTGTCCCATCTTTTGCAGACTGTTATCCGCATACCTATAGATGCTATCTTTTGTTTTTTATCCATCTACCGAGGCTATCTTCCAGTCAGTATCGCTGTTTGCCTCTTGCTTTGCCAAACGATAATTAACGCCTGAATATACCACGTGTGTGGTGTAGGCAAGGAAAAAAAAAGGGGGGGGGGGGGGTTTCAACCTGTTTATCCAAAACGTTTACAAACGATTCTACAACCACTGCCGGTTTTTACGTTCTTGCCTGCACCTTCAACAAACAATACCAACCAATCATTAGGCCCCTTCAGTCCTGGCTTAACTTTCGAATCAGTCTTGTACCTCTGACGTAATATCGTTTCAGCCGAGTGCCTGCCACTGAACCACCACTGGAACAATCAATCACAGCTGTTCACTATCGATCCGATTATCGATTTCAACTGGAATTTTCCGTGCTTGTGTTTCTTCCTATCAGCGCTGAGTAATTCGGGAATTCAATGAAGTTGTTGGATAAAAGCGTTGCGGTGCATAGTGGGTATTGCAGTCTAATAGGACAGCGGTCCGGGTTCTGTCACGGGAGTTGCCAGCGACTTGAATCTGTGACTACAGAACCAACAGACTACACATGCTCCCAGCGGAATATAGGATATCAGTAATGCTATCCCATTATCTCTTCTTCTTCTTCTTCTTCTTCTTCTTCTTCTTCTTCTTCTTCTTCTTCTTCTTCTTCTTTTGCGTTCGCCCTTAAAATGACGGATAGTACGTTGTGTTGTGGTTCACAAACAGGCTGCAATCAATGTATTTATCAGCCAAACATTTCCTTATTACTTGTTATCTGTGCACGTATCGACAGCTTGCAATATCAGTACGACCCATTTTTGCTCCGCCCCTGAGGCAACAGCCATCTCAATGTCTCCATGTTCAACGAACCCATAGGAGTCGACTGGCATATCTCCTTTCTATGTTCCACAACCGGTTTCTGCATGCTTGTCCTCGTTTAGTACCTTTGCTTAGAATGGCCGAATGCCAGACGGGCCTGCGTGCCCAATTTGTTACCCTTTAAAAATAAACTTTGTTCGTTCGTTAGTACCCAGTTCCAAAATGAGTCGTCTCTGATTTCATAGTCCCAACGTTTCTGGAACGCAGCGCATTCAGTATGTATGCCTGTCCATACTTTTTCCCTCAATAACCACTACAGACACGATCAGTCAGTCTGCTTTTTCGTGTCCTTTCATCCCGGCCTGTCCTGATGAGTACAGCCAAGACAGTTTCACGAAGCGGGACTTCAAGATGCTGTCAACCCATTCTAGTTGGAGTTTGCAAAACTGGATCTTTCTCAAGAATGCTCACAGAGTATGCCACTATAAATGCGTAAGTTGCTTTTTGTTTGGCCACCCATGCAAGAGCTCATGTGACAGCTTCTATCCCCAGAGCTGAGTTGAGTCAACAATTGACACCACAGCACTCGGGGAATTACCTTGCGTACTCCGTCCTTATCTTTAGCAGCCAGCGCAGAGTTCCAATACTGATGGTACCGGTCACAATCTGGTTATATGTGCATCTTGCCTTTCCTCTGAGTGTAGTGAGCCGGCCAGACCCTCTGGTTACACCCAGATGCCTCATTCTCTCCAGACCATAATAATCTTGTTTCTCTACCGATTCCGTTGCTTGTTCACAAAGGGCCTTGACCACATCTGCCTTGTCTTCTATCTTCATTGTCATGCTTGAAGTATTTGAACGAATTATACTAGACCCTCTGTATAAATAGTGACGTCACATTCTCAAGTGCGCTCGCAGATGAGGGCTCCTATTTCAGCATCAATGACTGTTCGCCTCCATTATCTGCAATACCTGCCCAGGATGGTTATTACCTAGATTTGCTTCTGCAATTTCACTTGTGCTTCCATCCATTCAGCGCCGAGCATTACATTTCCAATGAGCAAATTTGTCTAGTAGCGTCCCCTGCTTCCGACATCTAGGACCGCCTCCACCCCCTCCTCCACTCCCACCTTTTAGGCGCATTCCTTTGTTCACCAGCAGGCAGCTGTAAATACTAAACTAGTTGTCTTTTACGACATGCTTGTTAAAGTGCGGTGAGTCTCCCACCCCCGCCCGCAAAAAATGGAACCCCGCAAACCATACAGGAGGCTAATTACAGCAAAAGTTATCTTTAAAAAAACACAGCAAAAGTTATCTTTGAAAAAACGCAATTCATTTACAGTTTTAGGATTGTTAGCACAGATTGTCACCCCATACTATTATAAACTCACAGATAATTAGTTTAATGACCGAAAATAACCAGAGACGAGGAGGAATGGCCTAAGATAACACAGCTAGGATTTGTTCAATGTTGACAGACGAGAAGCGAATAAACACACGAAGAATCTAAACAGATAAGAAAGGACACGTTGTAGATTTTTCTAGTGTGGTATTCAAGTCAGATGACTTGAGATTTCCATCAAGCCTCTCTTTTCCAAATTACTTAAATACAACACTAACCGTGATTAGAAAGCCCAACGAAAGGAATGGAAAGGATATGCACAGATACAACAGAACGTTTCAACCAAAGTCTATATCAACGAGGCACTAAACACGTCATAAACTAGGACCCAACAGCAAGAATACAAGACAACGGAGCTTGTAAAAATCCATGATCAACATACAGAAGTACTAAATACAACACAAACTGCGACTAGAGACCTCTTTTCCAACTTCTTTGCTCCCTGCATAGTTTCCTATATAATACCTACGTAATTACAAATATACCGACTTTAGTTAACTGTCTAATACTGCATGCAACGATGGGAATAAAACAAATCAATAACAATACCTACCTATACGTATGCCTGACATCAATACCCCCTCCCGCCACTCATTTGTCTATATATGTGCCTGTTTGTATCCTGCTTCTCTGTATGTCTGTAACTCCGTAATGTACTTTTCAGGATGCCTGTGTAATGTATGGTTTCTCTCAGCCCAACCTCTACGCCACCCCCCCCCCCCCACTTTTTTAAAAGCCATTCCCAAACTCTCTGTGTGTGTATATCACTGATCGTCTCTCACTAATGCTTGCTTTTTCCTTTTCTAATTTTCGCGTTGTGTTCTTAAACAGACCTTTCGCCATCTTTGTCTCATTCAGTAAATTGCCTCCACCCCCTAACCTTCTCTCTCTCTCTCTCTCTCTCTCTCTCTCTCTCTCTCTCTCTCTCTCTTCTCACACTCTCTCTCTCTCTCTCTTTCTCACTCTCTCTCTCTCTCTCTCTCTCTCTCTGCTCCAGTTAAAACAAGTTAAACAAACAACCACTGCTAGCAGGCCTCAGCTGGTAAGCACAAATAGAATGTCAACGACCCGCCGCTTGTTTTCGAAAACACAAACAAAAACATGGTCGTAAGGTGATACTTGGCGGCCGTCTCAGGTGTACTGGAATTTCAGCCAACCGTTTAGAACTGTAGTAATGTCTAACCACCGTTACCTGATCTGGCACCGTACAATTTGACGTGCGCTCTCTTTGTCACTTATCGCCGCTCCAATCGAATGTTTTATTAAGTAGACCTTTTAGTCTTGAACACATTAAAAACATGGCGCTCTTGTATTGTTTGTCCTAAGCCTGAATGGGAAAAGAAGAGGCTTGGGTGTGCGTCCAGCTCCCCATAGAGCCAAGAGAACACACTACTAGACTTTTACTAGCTAATTCATTACACTATTTCTACGGCCTCAGAAGATGCTGGACGTTTGACATTATGGCATGGAAGATCATTTATGTCAGAACTGAATAAAGTCCGACAAGACAGAAGGCCGTGGAAGGACATGATTACTAACGCCACGCAGCATGGACTGTAACAAGAAGACTCTTTCACCGTTCCTACCTGTTTATTTCTTATACTGTTTATACAGCCTCCAGGATTCCCACCTGTTTATTTATTAAACTGTTTATACAGCCCCTGAGGTTCCCACCTGTTTATTTCTTTTACTGTTTATACAGCCTCCAGGATTCCCACCTGTTCATTTCTTATACTGTTTATACAGCCTCCAGGATTCCCACCTGTTTATTTACTATTATGTTTATACAGCTACCAGGAGTTCCCACCTGTTTAGTTCTATGTATTATGGAAAAAGGACAATATTCAGGCAATTAAAACAGACATCAGTGACCAGACAGGGAGTTGCCGTGGCCAAGAGGCTAGATGCTCGTCGCGGATCAGAAGGTCGTGGGTTCGCTTCCTGGCAGAGGCGGACTCTTTTAAAAAATGATCTTGGCTTCCAGGTCGACCCAGCCTTGAGTGGGTACCGGGTGCAGTCCCGGGAAAGTAAATCTGGCCGGCGTGATGCTGACCACATCACCCATCTTGTGCCGATGGTCTATAAAAATATAGGTCGAGCCCTATATGCCCTATACGCCTGATGACGTGGAAAAGGGTCCTTCACTTTTTTTTTTAGTGGCCAGACAAGTACACTGCTTGGCTTAGAAAGAAACACAAAGATTGGTTTTTGTGATAAAACTTGATGGAAGAGGATGAAATATTGGACAAATCCCAAGAAGAAGCAGAGACTAAAGTGGGTCAAAGAAAGGACTGAGGAAAGGACGACGAACTACAAGGAAAGTTGATGAGGAAGGTTTATTCTATCCAAGATATCCACAAGATTACACACGATAAAATGGAATGGAGAAATCCACTGTGAGCCCTATGTGACATGTAAATGTCTCAGAGATGAAGGCGATGATTGCCTGATCGACATTTAACGCTATTGATGCTAAACCATCTGTTGTTGTATATATTTTTGTATACACCTGTGCTGATATTATTTAGCAGAACAAGATCATCTACAAAATCAAAATCTTCCATTTGCGTTTTCTCCACCCAATCTATGCCAGTATTTCCTGCACATATTGCTTTTTTGTTTAGATCGTTATCACCACCAACAACAACAAAATGCTAAATGTAACACAAAATGTGACTAGAAAGCTCAATGGAGAAAATGGAAAAGACGCACACAAATATAACCAAACGTTTCGACCAAAGTCTTTATCAACGGAGTACTAAATACAGCGCAAACATAATCACAACTAGCCTATTGTGCCACGTCAAACAAGACTGGCATTCTATTTCTCCATTCTGTTCTATCCTAACAATCTTTTGATTATCATGGAGGGAATTTAAACCCAGCACATTTGGCCGGTCTAATTAATGTTCATCTTATCGTTTCTATTGCACGTCCTCATTTCATGAATCCATTTATTTCCAATGTAACTGCCTGTTTGGTGATTCTCTGTCGTCATTTTTCTTTGTCTCATAACGGCTTATCATCATGTAGCAGGTTCTTTGCAGAATGTCACTTTCATCACGGTCTGCCTAAAAGAAGCTAGGTCTCATGCTAACTCTCCCGCCACAAGTACATAACTGCTGATGCATGAAGTAAAATAAGTAAGTTTTACCCCACCAGGACATCACACAGAGCAATAAACATCTGGCGACACAAAGTGCCACTATGCTAATGAGGAACACCCATGGAAAGGTTCCGAAAGCCCCGGTCAACCGTTAGGTTATATTAGGATCCCCTGCAACAGACAGCGTGGGTCATCAAAATAACGAAAAATTGCATCCCATGTGTGGATGACTAGATCAGGCAAGAAGTGAACTGGTTAAATATGCAGCAATATGTTCAGGAAATTCATGACTGAAAACCACAATTCTATCCATGTGGACAGGCATCCAAAAATACCGTAGACATGTGCTCTCTAAATGCATTAGAGATATCCCAGGTTTGGCCAGTTGGCATTTCAGTGGAAATCAAGCCTTTTGGAACAGGTGAGAACATGTACCACAGACTTAATAGAGGTCTGTGGGTTCTTTATTAATATTCTACACCAAACAGGGGAAATCCATAGGTCACAGGACAGTCTAATATTTTAGGGGGTGGTAGATAGGCTGCATGCAGTTATGGGACCTAGGCTGCATGCAGTTGTGAGACCTAGGCTGCACTCTCTCGTGGGACGTAGGTGGGTTGGGGTTAGGGCCAGTTCTAGATGTTTTGGGGTCATTAAAAGTATCAGAAAGCTGGGGAACCCAGTCTTACCACCCTCTAAAATGTTGGACTGTTATGTGACGTCATCTTGGGGTAGGATAATAATAAAACACTGGCCTATGACCTTCTCATCTGGTAGAACACAAAGAAAAAGATACCAAAAAAGAAAAAGAACAAACATCAATTTTTAGACTTCGGACTGGACACTGTGGTCTTCGAGCACACCTGTACAGGATAGGCATAAAAGAATCTGCTACCTGTGATTGTGGAGCAGAAAGACAGACCCCTGAGCACATACTGCAGTACTGCCCTTACCTCTCCCAGCAAAGACTGTGGATCTGGCCCAGGGGATCCACATTGCGAGAGAAGCTATGGGGGACCGGTGGCCACCTTAAATGCACAATCCTATTTTTGACCCAGACGGGACTCAATGTTTAGCATGACTGATGTCAAACGCAGAAGAAGATACCAGTGGCTGGACAGGAAGCCAACACTGACAGAACAACAGACATCCTAAATACAACAGTTGATAAACTTACTGGGGAATATCTCACAGCTGGCCCCCATGTGTGGTGACCTTCCCATGCTGTTCTCATTGAAATCCATTGGTGACCCTTCTGGTTTGATCTGCTGTATGGTTAGACAGGTGTTCACAATGTCAGCTGCATCCAGACTTTCCTTCTTCAACTGGAAAAATGGAAGATAATGAATTATTGAAAACAAGAACAATCATCATTAACCATATTATGAGGACAAATAGACCAGTTAATATGTAATGGGGATAAATGGACCTGTTACCATGTTATGAGGACAAATAGATCAGTCACCATGTTATGGGGACAAACAGACCAGTCACAATATTATAAGGACAAACAGATCAGTCACCATGTTATGGGAACAAACAGACCAGTTACTTTGTTATGGAGATAAATTGACCAGTTCCCATGTTATGGGGACAAATAGACCAGTTACTATGTAAAGAAAACATAAAATATGGGGGGGGGGGATATATGTTGCAAAAATAAAAAAAACACTGCGTTGGGACCAGACAGAGTCAGGTATGAAGAGCACGAGTGATGAAGACTTGAGGGAGATGGCTTTTCACTTCAACCAGAGCATCAGGACAGCTTCAGTACCCCAGGATTGGGTACACAGCTATCCTATTCCACTTCCAAAACCAGGCAAAAATCATTCCAGACTTTGGATTATCAACCTACAAAATACTTTTATCAAGGTGCTAGAGAAGATTATTGCTTGTAAACTACAAATGTTTTTGGAAAGGGAAAAGCTCTTGCCAAAAAGTTTGGGAAATTAACAGCCAAGGAAAGATACCTGGTCAAATGCAGATACTTGTGCCTTTGATGTTTATGAGGGACTCCAGAAGGAGATGGTAGTGGCAGCAATTGGTCTTGAGGATGCCTACAACAGAGTAAGATATTATATTTTGATATCTGCATTCAGGGAGAAGGGGGTTTGTCCCTGGCTGGTGAACTGAAAAGCAGCTGTCCTGCATTCACGTATGGTTGCAATTTGCCTGGGTATATGGCTCTCAGAACCATGCAATATTGCCCCAGGACTACCATTAAGATTCTGCAATTTCACCAATGCTCTTCCTTGTGTACACAAGCAAGACTGCAAAACTTGAAGCACCAGGTGTTGGAAGGATATTGATATTTGTGAATGATGTTCTTGCATTTAGGCAGGAGAGTGATGAGCAATGGATAGCCCAAGAGCTACAGGCAACTGTAAACAAAGCGACTGACTGGTGTGCAGAGATGTGTGCTGTCGTCGACTCAGAAAAGGCAGTGGTTTTATGGTGCTCTCTGGACAATAGAATTTTAAGAACTTATGTTCCAAGCCTCACAATTAATGACAGTAACATCAAAAGAGAAAGCAAACAGGTACCTGGGTATCATGTTCGATAGAAGCATGTCCTTCAGGGATAATGTAAAGGCAGTTGCAGTGAAATGCCAAAAAGGACTCAAAGCTCTCAAGTTTATGGTAGTAACAGACATGGAAGAAAGAATGATGTTCACAGTGCTCCAGCATGTGATCCTGTCGGTGACAGATTTATGGACTTGGAATGCTTACCATATCAGAGAGTTAGCTGATGAAACTTGAACACATACAGAATGAAGCTATGCAGATAATTCTGGGATGTACAAAACATACTCTGGTAGTATGTATGCAATATATACTTGCACTGCCAATTATTGCAGATAGGCTCACATTTCTCCTATCTCGAGTAGCTGCAGACAAGGAGCATCTCCTTCATGAAGCCCTAGGTTGATCTAAGGGTCACAGACTGAAAAGAGGAAGGTCTTTGATGGCGCAAGATGAAGACACAAGTAGACACCTGTGCAGGCTTGATAAATTTGAGCAAAGAGAGGAGTGGGTCAACGTGTCCAAGCAAGAATAAGACTTGTACAGTGTTCTAGTCACTTTAGATTGTGGGTGCAAGGACTGGCCCACTGGCGCTGCAGAATCAGAAGTTCAACAAATGATTTATGACAATACCCGCCCAGGTGATGTGATTGTATATACAGATGACATTTGATATCACAATGTCTAGTTTGAGAATGGAGGTGCAGGCAGTCACTGCTGCCTTCCGACAGCTTGAGAATAAGCTATACACACATGTCGTAATTGTAAATGATTGACAGAGCATGCTAAGAAAGATGGAAGACGGGCATGCTCCACGCAGAGTGGCAAGCCACATTCCAGAGGTCCCAGGTAGTTATCAACCTCTGGACATTTTTCCAGGTTTGCCGGTGTGTTGTGAAATGGACAGACAGATAGACTAGCTGGTTTTGCACCACTTGGTGGTGAAGTGATACATGACAAGGTAGATGTTGTTAGGGCTCTTCAGGAGCGAGTGAACAGTGCGAAGGCACAAACAGATCATTATGGTCTGAGGAGAATGGTGCTGTAAATAGTTAAGTGGGTATCTGGCCGAAGATGATGATGGTGATAGTCAGGGCTGGATTTAGACCTGATGAGGCCCTAAGCCAGGGCTATTTAACTGGCGGCCCGCTGGCCAAATCTGGCCCACTGAGGCCTAGCAAGTGGCCTACGGATCACTGCCAGTTGTATTGTATTAATGATCTTTCTATGCATGGGCGCGAGCCTCTGGCCCGTGACAATACCTTTTTGTGAAAATGTTGGCTCCCTAAGTTCACTTAATTGAATAACCCTGCCCTAAGTTATATAAGGACCTGAGGCCCCTATCATTGTAAATTTCACCAGCTAATCTCACAAAACTTTAAAAGTAGATATTAGTAAGTAATTTGCACCCCACCAGGACATCACACAAGCGACAAACACTTGGTGACACAAAGTGCCACCATGCGGATGAGGATGACCCATGGAGAGGTCCCAGAAACCCAGTTCAGCCGTTAGACCATATTTATGGCTGGGCTATGTTCAGGGTGTGGCTTTAAAAAAACAAAAAAATTACATCCCACAGGGGGAACGGAATATAAAACTTTAAAATATATATGCCTTCAACTAGGCTTCAAGTTAGAATAAATAAATAGGCAACAGCAAATTATAAAAAATAAACAATAATATATATCATTTCAATGAGATAACATATCCAAATTAATGAGTTAATAATTACAACATTCTCGCGGGGGTTGAAAATCGTTTAAAAGAAAAATATACATTTTTTGAGGCCACTGCAGATTCTGATGCCCTAAGCTGTAGTTTGTTTAGCTTATACCTAAATCCGGTGATGATGATGATGATGAAATAACATTTGTTTAAGCTGTAAATGATTACAGAGTAATCACACATAAAATAAGTTTAAGAAGACCACTGGCTCACCTTCTTTTTCTGTTGTTGTTGCTGCTCTTTGGTGTGGTTTTTCACATGCTTGCGGAGAGAGCTAGGGTCTGTGTAGCGGTTACTGCAGCCTGGGACTTGGCAACCATATGGTTTCTGAAATGAATGCAAGTGTTTTAAATACTATATGTGTGTTTAACATATATAATAGAAAACTCAGACTGTGATTCACACAAAGACAAATAAGGAGATTTCGTGAATTTGGGGTGCAAATGTCGAGTTTTCAAGCCACAATTTGTTTCCCTAGGGGTCAATGTATATTGCAGGTATAAAATAGGTAGGTATAGGTCTGACTCAGAATTTTGTATACAAGCTGACCTGGAGTACAAGTTGATCTCAAAATCTTGAGATCAACTTGTACTCCAGGTCAACTTGTATGTCGTAATTTAACACAATGTTTCTTCTTCACCTAACCATCCGAGATCGATTGAATAATGAAACTATCAGGCAAATTGTGGGAACAACACCTTGTACTAGATTCATCAAGAAACAGCAGATCAAGTGGTTTGGCCATCTTGTTAGAATGCAGCGAGATCAAATACCATCACAAGCACTACATCTCAGAAGATCAGCTACAAGAGCAAGAGGATGACTGCGGAAAACATGGATCGACAACATTAAAGACACTCTACGCCTTCACGGCATGACAATAGCCAGTGGCAGCCAACGTGCACTGGATCGCAAATTATTCCTCCCCACAACGCTTAATGGCAGAAGTGGTTTATGATGATGATGATGATGTTTCTTCTTGCTCTTCTTCAAGTTCACCAAAAGTAAACTTTGGCAGAAAGTTCTGGGTGTTCGTCCACCTCATGACTTTAGACTTGTTCTAGATCCTGAGTGTTGCATGCGCAGATCTAGCTTATTTGTATGCAGACTCTTGATTCCTTGCCTCATAGTCGGATGTACACCAACTTCAAATAATTCCCCTAATTAGTGGACTCTTACAATAACCTTGTTGAGGAGGTGGTGAGTCTGTTCTTGTTTTTCCCCACAGTGGAGCCCCAGACCCCAGATGGGGACAAAAGATCTGATTCTCCAAGAAAATCACACAAATTATTGGTAATATCTGTAAAGAAATGAAAATTAGGGTGACTGCAGATGAGACAGTATTTTTATAAAAAAACTTATTACACACTAGGCATAGTTAGGAAGCTCAAACAGGAGTAGAGTAAAGTCCCTGTTCCACACCTTCAAGCATACTGGGCATATATGGCTAAACTTATATTTTATAGACCAACTGGCACTCAGTTGATGATTTGGTCATCACCACACAACCACCTTTACTTTCCATGACTTTTACCTGGTACCCATTTAAGTCTGGGTCGGCCTGGGAGCCAATGTCTTTTTTGAAAACAGGTCTGATTCCTTCAGGATCTGAAGCCATGACCTTAGGATCCTTAGTAGCACAGGTAAAGGTAAAGGACCCTTTTCCACGCCTTTAGGTGTATAGGGCATATAGGACTAGGCCTATAATTTTATAGACCAATCAGCACAAGATGGATGATGTGGTCAGCATCACGCCGGCCGCCTTTACTTCCCGGGACTGCACCCGGTACCCACCTAAGGCTGGGTCGACCTGGGAGCCAAGGTCCTTTTTGAAAAAAGTCCGGCTTCGCCAGGGAGTGAACCCACAACCTTCCGATCCACCGCGAGCGTCTAGCAGCTCCGCCATGGCAACTCCCAGTAGCACTGGTATTATTATTATTATTATTATTATTATTATTAAGGCATTATTATTATTTCTTGTATCTTTACTCCTTTACTTACGTTTTGTTTTCAACATCTGTTCATGTTCCAATATTTTATATTCGTTTACTGTTATTCATGTGGATTTCCCCATGTGGGTGCTGGTGACTAGGATTTTTCTTGTTATTGTGGCATTCAATGATAAAAACAGGTCAAAACATGCTACTGTTTCTGTTCATGGTATTTTTTCTCCTCCCCCTTCACATCTTCACCTTGTTTAGCTTGCTAGTCATAGCCTGTGGTTATGTCCAGTAGCAAGGCTTGCATGTAATGGCTGTAATCCCTGCTTACACTTTCATTGCAAAAAGAAAATTCACTTTATTAAAACCATTTATCATCACTGCTCATGCTCAGGCCATGCTTAAAGCCAAGAAGAGCTCAGCGAAACCTGCAGGCAATCTGGTGGCGGGGAATTAGCACACTGTGAGCCCCACCTTAGCTACATATCAAAGGGGAAGGCAGAAACACAATCCATATTTCCCTAAGAACTGACACAGTGCACTTCTGGCTGCTGTCCGGGGAGGGAGGTAATCTACAGACACTCCAGCACCACAATGCCATAAACATGAAAGAGTCTAAATAATCACTGTTTACTATTTATTACAAATATGTAACCTCAGTTTTTGTCTTGCCGAACACTTAACGCTTGTTAAAAGTATTAACACAGTGAAAAGAACGCCTGCTGCATGTATACACCGTTCATGCAGAAACTGTTACATGAGAAAAACTACCTGTTACTTGTACTTTGATGCTAGCTGCATACTCTCAAAGGTGAATCAACAATGTGGAAAATATCACATGATACCCTCTCCAGTTTAACTGTTACCTGCCAAGGCCTCATTATCTGCCTTTCATCCCCTAATGGGGCATAGGCCCTCAACCATCTCACGCCATTTTATTCTAACCTTTGCTAACTCGTACACACGCACGCTGATCACACCTCATCACTAGTTCTGCGACTGATAATAGAGAGAATCTTTTTTTTTTCTTTAGTTTCTTTCAAGATTAAAACGAATAGTCATTGAACTAGCCTCCATAAGTAGTTTATTGCACCCTGGTTTTTGACAAGCATGCTGTTACTACAATAACAATGTTTCCAAAGTAACAGCTAATGTACAAGAGCAAAATGTTTACCGTATCTATATGTGTTCTCTGATGTTTGGCTCTGTCTGAAGAGTTACTGAAAGCTTTCTCACAGCCAGGGTGTTGGCAGTGGTATGGTCTCTCTCCAGTGTGACTTCGGAGATGTATCTTAAGATTCTCCAGTCTTGAAAATGCTTTAGTGCATCCATCAAACTGAAAATAAAAGTATCTCACATCACGTTATTCAGTTGACATATTATATATTAATAGAGTAACAAAAAATGTATTGATGGCACAGAAAGAAGTAGAAAGATAGAAGGACACACTAGACAACATAAAAATCAAAAGATATAGTTACCGTGCCGGGAATCGAACCTGTCACCTCCAGACAGCGTGTGCGCCTTGCTATTGCAAAAAGTGCAGTAGGAACATGGTCAACTAGGCATTCCCCAAAGAAAGGTGTCTTATTGGTCATGTTTATTGTACAGCTTGAAATCCACAACTATGGAATACGGACAGAATTCATTTCAAACCATTGAAATGGCACCATAAGTTACAGAAATGTATATTAACGAAGCATATGTCGAATTCACAAACTGGTGTAAGGTTGTCTGATGTTACCAATGTCTTGTTAGGTAGCTCTAACTATAGACTTATGAGTTTAGTCAAACCATACAACCCTATGTCAGCAGTTTAATTCAAAGTCGGATATGAGGTTAAGCTGATCATATTGTCATCAAATATTCTGACTAAGCAGGTCATAGCAGTGACCAAAGCAATAACATGACTGGAGACGCAAACCTTTACACGCGTGCATGTTGTACTCGGTGAGTATGCCCAGGAAGATAGAGATGAGCTGGGTACGAAGACAGTGGTTGGAGTCTTTGAGTTGGTTAGGGCTGACACATATTAGTTTTAATAAATAGATCACTATTACACGACTAACATGTCTTAAAAAGTGACTAATGAGGAGTTTGTTGAAACTGAGTGTGTTGGGTGGAAAGGTCCAGATATGGCAGCCTTGCTTTAAACAAGACAGGCAACATAATCCCTCTTGCGGCCTGCGTTGTTGTCCAAAAAATAGGTATAACCAAATACGTTCGGGACAAACCATGATGCAGAAACTGCTGGATCAGAAGGGAAGCGCTCGGATCTGGGAGACTTTCTCTAGAATTCAACGATGGAAATTCAGCGAAAATACAAGGAGTTAACTGGTATAACAGAATCACTAATGCTGAGCTTGAGAAGAGAACCAAACTATTCCACTGAATCAAGAAATTGGGGTGAGGTGAGGGGGGAGGGGGTGCGGGGTGGAAAGAGACACTGATGATAGATAAGACGCACAATAAGAAAACCCAATAAGATGTAGAGGACACACAATAAGAAAACAAGATAAGCATGTAACTAAAATGCCATTATCATTGTGTGAGCTCCTAAGCCCATTAGACTCACTGCCTTCCCAACAAGCATGTCGTAGGAGTCGACTAATATGAAGCTTCCTTGAATGGACGAACAAAATACTTAAAAAAAAAAAAATCAAATGGAGACCAAAAATATACACAGAAGAGAAACAGACGTAGAGGTCAATAATACGAGAAGCGCGCGCAGTGACTGGTTGCTAGAACAGAAAATAACGACCTGTGAAATGAGCTCTCTCTGTACGGTTATTAACAACACAAGGGGGGATAGGTATACGAACGCCATCATTAGTGAGAAAGTTGGAAAAAGACCGTTTCTGAATTATACTGACAGACAATGAATAAATTGTTCGGTCATCTAGTGAAAATGCAGCCAAGCCAAAATGCAGATTATTTTTTTTTTCAAGCAGAACATCTGGAATTAAGGCTAGGGAAATATAAGACAGAGATGGATAAATGGAGTAGCTGAAATCTGCAAAATGATGTACAAATCCATCACCCAAGACACCGAGAGTCAGTGAGAGGACATAAAGAAAAAGTTGCAGTAAGCTGCTCTAGGTGACAAAGAATAGGAGCACCTCGAGCAAGATTGTTGCGGAGCTTTGTAATACTGGAAGATGACAGACAGACAGCAGAAGAAAATGGCTAGAAGTAAATGTGGCTGATACGGAGCCAGTAGCTGCATCTAATACACAACATAATTTGTACACCGCCAACAGGTTGCCTTTTACTTCTGCCTTTTAACGTCTTAAGTTCCATAATTCGTGGCGACCGTACCAGCCACACGGTCCTAAATCCCTAGGTCAACCCTCCTCTTCTAAAAAGTGGTATTTTATGCAGTAAAGAAAGTACGAACGAACTAACGAACTAAATTTTTAAAGGGTTTCAAACTGGTCACGCAGGCCTGTCTTATATTTTGTTGTTCTAAAAAAACTAATCATTCACATGCCAATTGAATTCCTCACCCCCCCCCCCCCCCCCCGAAAAAAAATACCTATCCTCACACACATCCATACATACACACTCATACACTTGCGCACACTAATAAATGTAAATCAAATACACGCATTACATACACACCTACTTAATATGCATTCATACATGTATATATATACACGCACATACATACACACTCGCGCATACACACAAACACACACAATTTTAAACACCCATACATAAACATACACTCTCTCTCATATAGACACACACTCATATGTATTAACAGGTCTGTACAGGTAGTCTCTGCCACCCAGTCCTTGAGCTTTATAATAAGTTAACTAAATGCGTATATCATTATGCCGCAGAAAATTAAACAAACACAGCTGTTTACTCCATCAAAAACATAAACAAATCCTGCACACAGTTAACATTCGTGATTAATTAACATTAGAACTGATTTTTATGAGTGGCGTTTCAAACTCCATTATCCGAGAAATGTTTTACCAGCGTAGTTCGGACACACAGAGGCCCATAATGTTAACAGGTTTATGGACACCAATGTGTACTTCTGTGACTGTTAACGCTTTTCATAATCACTGAACGCACCTTCTTCTTCCTTTTCTGTTTCGGTTACAATGCTGGGCCATAATCGTCTCCAGTGTCTTTATTCTGCGTGCTCTGAGGTTGCCAAAAGATTAATCAAAGTAAGCAATAAATAAATTAAACGATTAAACCAAGAATCGGCTTCACTATACTTGGGACATTCTTACACGTGATCATTACATCAAGAATCGGTATCACTATATTTGGGGCATTCTTACACGTCATCGTTACATCAAGAATCGGCATCACTATATTTGGGGCATTCTTACACGTGATCATTACACCAAGAATCAGCATCACTATATTTGGGGCATTCTTACACGTGATCATTACATCAAGAATCGGCATGACTGTACTTGGGGCATTCTTACACGTGATCATTACATCAAGAATCGGCATCACTATATTTGGGTCATTCTTACACGTGATCATTACATCAAGAATCGGTATCACTATACTTGGGTCATTCTTACACGTGATCATTACATCAAGAATCAGCATCATTATACTTGGGGCATTCTTACACGTGATCATTACATCAAGAATCGGCATCGCTATACTTGGGGCATTCTTACACGTAATCTGTTCTAACAGTGGCCACGAAGAAATCCAGTGCTGACGGTGTTAGTGGCAGACTGACTTCAGGTCATCTTGTCCTAATGGAGCAATGGAGCGCAAAACAAGCTTCTTAATCTCTCTCAGTCTCTCTTGCTGTAGCCATCTTAACCTTCTAGTGGCGGGTTCCGATCTTCCCAGTAATCCAGGGGAAGGTTGAGGGTTTCAACTCCCAGTGGGAAATGGACGGGACAACAAACAAGGTACAGGCGAAATCCGGTTCCATCGAATAGTTACTATGATAAGTGTATCGTGCGACACCGTGAGCTGTGAAAGATGTCACGGGAAATGCTTATTGTCTGTACTCCAAGGAAATGCGTGTTGTAAACAAATTTCGGGGGGGGGGGGGAGGAATAATAATAATAAGAAGAAGAAAAAGAAGAAGAAGAAGAAGAAGAAGAAGAAGAAGAAGAAGAAGAAGAAGAAGAAGAAGAAGAAGAAGAAGAAGAAGAAGAAGAAGAAGAAGAAGAAGAAAAAGAAGAAGAAGAAGAAGAAGAAGAGAAGAAGAGAAGAAGAAGAAGAAGAAGAAGAAGAAGAAGAAGAAGAAGAAGAGAAGAAGAAGAAGAAGAAGAAGAAGAAGAAGAAGAAGAAGAAGAAGAAGAAGAAGAGAAAAAGAAGAAAAAAGAAGAAGAAGAAGAAGAAGAAGAAGAAGAAGAAGAAGAAGAAGAAGAAGAAGAAGAAGAAGAAGAAGAAGAAGAAGAAGAAGAAGAAGAAGAAGAAGAAGAAGAAGAAGAAAATGGAGGAGGAGGAGGAGGGGATGAGACGATGACCAAGAAGAAATAGGTGACGAATCTTTACGGCTGGATCGACTTTAAAGTCAAAGCGATGTTTGAAAAAAAATCCCTGACCATCGGATGCGCTGACCAATGTCAAGACAAGGCCTTCACTAGTACAGTGTAACAGAGGATACCTTGGTCTAGTCGCTACATTACGGCAGCTTCATTGTAGAGACGGCACAAATAGTATTTTTATGTACATTGTTACTTTTACTTCTTTAGCTGTCAGTCGGTCCACCAAAACAATTTCACCTATTCGCCTGGGTTGTGAGGTACAAAGGTAGAAGAAGAACGCTGCCCTAGTGTATATAACTGGTACGTTAACCCATCTTAATAAAAGTCAAGAGTTATCACTTCCGCTGACACATTGTCTCACCAATGAAAAGGAATGTCTGTTATCAGTGCAAAAGCCTAACTGGGGCATTGCTGTCAACATTTTCTTTTCCGGTGGCGCTCAGAACTGGGTTGCGTAGTTTCTTGTATCATCGGCGTTTCGTAAAGAACAATTAATCTATGTCCTTGCTGAATTAGTCACTGTTACAGCACTTGGAAACGTTGACTCATACTTTACTAAGGTATTATATCAGTGAAACGTTAACGTTTGCATGAGTTCAGCTTCTTTGTTACTTAAAGGTTAGTGAAGTCGTTTGAAGTTTGAACAACGGATCAACATCATGGCACACGGGTAGTAACCCATAAGTGCTCCGTTCTTCTTCTAACTCAAGTCTGAGTTCGAAGAAGCTCAGCACAGTGCACAAGTTCTGTAGCACCGGCGAGAACCCTGAAATGTTTTAAGTAGATTTTGAACTCCAAATTTTGCCCAGGCAGCGCCGTTAGGCTACTCTTTTCGATTTCCAACTGCCAAGGGATTTTGTTTACGTGCGCAACAATGCACATAGGCGTCCGATCTCACTACCCAGAGACCAGGGGGGAATTACTATAAGTCCAAGTCCATAGGAAAAAATTCAAGCCCTTTCCAGGGATTGAACCCGCAACCTCTAGCACTCGAGGCGGACACCATGCCTCGAGACCACTCAGCCCCTAGTGAATTCGTTTTACCGTCCAATGCTCGACGTACCTGGTTTGGATTTTATATTTGGAAGTTTAGAAAAATGTAGTTGTGTAGGCTTTCGAACTCTGATTTCCATGACATTCGTAGCGTTAAATAGGCTGGGGCTTTACCGAGAGTAACATTCACATTTTTAAAACAATAAGAAAAGTCGGTTCACGGTGGTACTGGGAACTGCCTTAGTACTTGTCTAAAACGACAAGAGGACAACATTTAGCCTCAGTAGGAATGACCCGTCGGCTCTGTGGCTAAGTCGATGCGAGCGCTTCGTAATGCCGGGATGCCGGGTTCGATCCCAACTGCGGCTCATGCGCCTTGCGTTGGTTTCGACAGTGGTATCAAGAAAGCCGACCGTCCAGAAGGCAATGGCAAACTACTGGAGGTAAATTTGCCTAGAAAAACCACACAACAGCCAGGGACTGTTGGGGTTGGTTCTGCAACGTCCTGTAAAGGATACGCAACTAACCTAGGAATGACCCATATCGAGACCCTACAACAAGAGACGGACAACCTAACAGAGACCTCAAAGACAGATGGCACAATACAGTATCATCATGTTACTACTACTATTACTACTACCACACTACTACTGTGGTGACGACGAAGACAACGACCACCAGTGACTACTGATTAATGATTTACGAATCGACTCACAGTACACCGGGCAAAGCCACAGTTGTTCCGTCTCCCGCAGCAAAAAAAGTTAAGTGTTGACGCTAACTGTTCCCGTAGCAATCTGAATATAAACTCGTTGCATTCCTCTCATACCTCCCGTCCTGCCTGGTCGACACCTAATTCCTCGTTCATACATTCTCACACGTGGTATACCGTCTAACTGCCTGAGTGCTTTCAGCATTCCATCATAAATGGTTTTCTCGACACATTAAACACAATATACCAGTAATATTATTGAACGACCCATTAGCCTCCATAAAGAGCAATGTAATATTACTGCTGGAAAGACAGGAAGGTGACAACTTCAGAATTTCACACCCTAGAGGAGCAACGTTTTTTTTTAAATCTTTCAAACCGTTGTATACGTACACGTTTTTTTTTTTTTTCAAATCCAAATATCAGGTCTTTACACACACACACACACACACACACACACACACACACACACACACCCACCCACCCACCCACACACACACACACACACACACACACACACACACAAATGTTTTAGACGCGTATCCTTTACGGGTCGCATTTTTTTTGTGTTGCAGTTTTTCTAGGCAAATTTACCTTCAGTAGTTTGCCACCGCCCACTGACAGATCGGCTGTCGATAGCACTGTCAAAACCAACACAAGACGGTCAGCGACCAAATCGCTTGCAGCTGGGATCGAACCCGGTACCCTGGCATTACGAAGCGTATTCGCAACGTACATGCCACTGATAACGACATGTAGTTTTGAGGAGGATGAAATACCCATCACACGATGGGAGAAGTGGCTATCCTGATCCACAGGGCTCGGGCATCACAAGAGAAACCACCCACCCCCCCCCCCCCCCCCCCCCGCCTTTTCCCAATCACCATCGCTTTTCCAACACCCTAGAAAAGTTTTAAAGTGTATGAGACGATTCACAACCCCCCATAACCACGTAAAGAAGTTTCCATCTTAAGTGTATTTTGATTTGATACACTCCATAGTACTTCAGATATATAATTTTTTCATTATCGGCATTATTATTATTACTATTATGCTCTTAAAAAGTCAATGGCCGTTTGGTGCCCCTAGCAAACGCGTAAGGGGACTCAGTCAATCACCACCCCCCCCCCCTCCCGCACCCACAGCACACCTCCAACGATTTCTTTGTTTTGGTGCATATGCCCCTGGTCGTTCGGCCACTGGCTCATCACAGATAAAGGCAGCCACGGAAATGCAAAAGGACACCCCTCCCCCCACACACACACACACACATACGCAGTCCAATGAATGCTGGTTTCGTTATCGACCACTTCACTGATGATATCACCCCCACAGGGACTGCATAATCCTAAGTACGATTATTCCATGATCTTGGACAAAAGTTAAAGTTAGCTGCGTAACCTTAACAGGACGCCGCAGAACCAACCCCATCATTATTTGGCTGTTGTGGTTTTTCTAGGCAAATTTTATGTTCAGCAGTTTGGCGTTGCTCCCTGAACGGTCGGCTCTCGGTATTACAAAGCGCATTCACAACGCCTAAGCCACAGACGCCGACAATCCTGAACATGGGACGATATTTTATTTAAAAGTTCCACTCAGACATGTTTGGCTAGTTTTAAACACATGTGGTTGTATTATGGAAGCAATGTAAATATGTGATGATGTTGACGTCGATGCTACCACTGCTGCTAGTGCAGCAGCAGCTGCTGCTGCTAGTACTAATTCTACATCTACCACTACTAAGGTGACAATGATGAAGACGGCGACAACTAGTAATATTATTACAACAGCTGCTCGTGCATCTGTCACTGTTCCATCGTAACAACAGCTGCTGATGATGCTGCTACTACTACTGTTGTTGTTGCTTCTACTACTATTACTACTACTGCTGCTGCTACGTCTGCTATTACTACCACTGCTAATGCTGCTTTTGCTACTACTACTAAAGTTACTACTACTTCTACTACCACCTCCAGAGCCAGAACATCCATTACAGCCACCATGACCATTAAATTGTTACTGTTCTTATTACTATTACTGCTGTCGCTCTTGTTCAGCTTTCGTGTTTTGTCTCTGATGACTGACCAAAGCACATTTTATAATCTGATGCTGTTTATGAATCCATATTGAGTTTTTACACAACATGGACATGTAGAAGTGACTCGGTCAGTATCGGCCTGTCGTTTTGGCGATTGTAGTAAACGAAGTCGGGCTCAGGTACACACTAGCTGACCTTTCATTCATGCTTGCGCAGGCTGTTCTTTGTTAGAGAGGTGTCACGGTATATTGGTGTCTTCGGAAACTTTCTGGATTGTGTGTTAATCGTTGTTGTATGAGCAACGACCGCCGACATTGCGTTTTCACCAGTGAGCAGAAAAGTGTTGCTTCCACGGGTCGTACGCTGCACTCTCTCGTGGGACATAGGCTGGGACTGTGGATTAGGGGGTTCTCTTATGGCCAGTTATAGGTATCGCGTCGGTCACCGGTGATAGGACCGGACACGACATCCTTGTCATGTAGACCTGCGTGAGCAAGCATGAATGAAAGGTCAGTTAATGTGTAGCTGGGCCCGACTTCGTAACTAGAACCGTTTTGGCACACATTCATGTTATTGGTGGAAGTATTTTTCCCCATAAAAGAATACATAAGGCAACGGGAACCACCAGACCATAAAACAACAAATCAAATTGATCAACTATGGATTAACAAAAAGTTTAGATAACCCCTTTACGATGTTAGGGCTTTCAGAGGTGCCGATGTATTTACTGACCATTTCCTGGTGGTAAGTAAAATCAAGCTGGAACTTAAAAGATATATAACATATAATCATATAAACTAATATAATGTGGGTTATTTCAAGGATAAAGAAGTTAAGGAAAAATTTTCAGTTACAGTCTCTAATAAGTACCAGGTGTTGCAGCAGTTAGCTGAAGATGTCAGCACTGAAGTCTGCTGGGATCAGATCAAAGGAATATGGAATGAATCTTGTGTAGAAGTTCTTGGCAAGAAAGAACGGAAACATAAAGCGTGAATAGCACCAGAAACAATTAAACCGGGTTGCCCAATGTCGTCGGTCGGGACAGCATTTGGGTCTGTCTCCTACGATCGCATCAACACAAGAGTCATTTTCAGGGCTTCTTGGTGGCGAGCAATGTTAGGCCATTTTAAATGGCGCACATAACCTAGTCACAATTGTAACCAAAAGCTCTCCGTTGAGGAATGCTGGTTAAACCTCACGATTTTTTTTATTAGCTTAAAATGGGACCAGACTGGGTAGAAACACCCCTCCCCACACACGATTCTTACTATCCATACAACACTCCCATATTCGATCATTACTATAACCATGTGCCTCACAAATCATACCTAACATTCATAGCAACTGCGCTCCCATGTACACCCCACCAACCACTCCATCCTCATCCTTTTTTGTGTGTGTGCCTAATGCATGTTCTATTTCAGGAAGACATATTTAAGATAGATATGATCATCTATGAAATAATTTCTACAATTTCAGATCTATCCAAAATCACAAACTGATTTCAGTAATTCGGCCTATTTAAATATTCGAAATTTTAAAACAGTAAGTGTAAGCAGGAAGTTGTGACAGCTCGGGCTCTTGTGAGGTTCATCTGTGGGCAGCAAGGATTATTACTAGGACGCAACCCAATTAGGACCAAATAACAGGACACATGAACAAATTACTCAACCGGATTGCAGGCAAAACCATCAGGATGACAAGGATAACATGGCCGCTATAGGACCTAAACATGTAGGAGTGAACAATAATCCAGTTAGGGACATAACGTCATCAAACCTGGCACACAAACCCTTAACCTCGGCCAATACACTTTGCACAAGTAAACCAGACCATAAATATATCCGCATGATGCTGGCAGCTTCGCTGCTAATAGCAGGTTGAATGTGGTCGTAAGAAGTTTTTCTTATAAAATAGGCAAAGACAAGACAGAAAAACGAAAAGTAATAAAAATGACAACTGTAATATCAAAAGAATACAAGCGATACACGGTTAATTTGACTGAACCGAGGTGTGGTGGGTGAGAAACTATATGTGAAAATGCGGCTGTCGTGTTATGCTAAGGGTTAAAAGTGGGGTTGGTGGAAAACGGGAGGATGGAGTCTTATCAACAGAGTGCAAGCCCAACAAATCCGCCTGTTGAAGTTCTGTTGTACTTCTCGGAAACATTTACGTCATTGATAAAACATTGCCGTAAGCCCGATAGCATACAAGGGAGAGAGCTGGTGGAGGGAGGGAGAATTCAATCACACAGCTAACGGAAATCAATACTGCCTGATCAGCCAATTCTTGAACTAGTCTTTGGAGACGGCAGCGGAGGTCAAAGGTGGATGCTTACTCCCCTACAGTAATTTGTTCATTGTATTTGTGCAATGAAAGTCTTCTGAGAAAGGGGGCTGTTTGTTATCTCGGCAATAAAAGTGCCGTTGTTCTCCATGTTTTTGCTCACTGTTTCGATTAAGAAATGATGGTTGGTTATAAGACGTCCAACAGCTTTTATGACTTTTAGTCAGTGGTACGAGAGTTGCACTGAGGACAAGTTTGGGGCATCAACAAGCAATATTCCTGTAGATTAAAGTGGCTATATTGCAACGAACTTTCACTGTGAAGAGACACATACACACACATGACATGTAAGATACACATACGCAATCGCACACACACTAAAGTATAATAGACATGCGCGCGCACAAACACACACGCATAGACACAAGTAGGTATGTGTAGAGAATAGCTAACAGAGATAAATATATTATTAGCAGTCTGAAGATGGTGGTTTCCTACATATCAAGGCTAGTTCCATGTCTTCACCAGGACCTCACCGACTAACTCCTATAATTTATTAGTCGTTTGTGGTTTCACTAGGCAATTTTACATTCAGTAGTTTCCGTTGCTCTCTGAACTTGTCTTTTTTTGTGCTGTCTTCACGACAAAGGTTGGCTACAGACTTGGTGAGGCCTCAATCTCTTCCATGGTGCCACTCATATACTCATCATCGTGTAGCAGGGCCTTTGCAGAACGTCGCTCCCATCAAGGTCTGCCTGAAAGAAACTCGGTCTCTCGCCAGTTCTCCCGCCTCATGCACTTTCACACTCAAGGAGTCACTTATACCCTGTGCCCATCTTCATGTTGGTCAGCCCCTGCCCCTCCTTCCTGGTATGCCTTCTGCTATATTTTTTCCCAATCCCTCGTGGCGCTTGATATGACCAAAATATTTCAGCTTCCGAGACAGGATGCTGTTTATTAGCCAATCTTCCTTGATGTTAAGATCTTTCAAGATGTCAGTATTTCTCCTCTTCTTTGTTCAGGATATTCTGAGAATCTTTCTTTGGCATTTCAGCTCAAAAGCCCCTATTCTCTTTCTTAAGGACTGGGAGATAGTCCACGACTCATATACTACTGTCCAAAAATTACGAGAACATTTTTTTAATACTGTCCATAGCGGGAAACGAACGCCAGTATTCGAGGATCATGTTAAAGGTTTTTGCTAAGCTTTAAGCCACAGTCGCTCTATGGGAGCCAGTGAACAGTGCGGAGGCACAAACTGATCATTAAGGTCTGAATTGGAACTCTTCGCTTGCTGCTGAGGATGGGAACGGAGCAGTTATGCGAGTGTCCCGAATCCTATTATGCCAATTCCTAATTCAACATTCAACATAAGTCACGGTCCTGAACGTTAAGGGTAACAACGGGGTTTCTGTCAATTGTACGGATCTCATTCTCAACCTTGAGATGTTAATCCTCCCAGAACGCAATCCCCTTCATCTTATTATTTTCTCGTCTCACTTATACCAGGTTGTAGCCCAGTGTTTGTGGTTCTCTGTATTTGTCTTGCGCCTCTCGGGTGGCTTGGGTGATGGGTTTGTTCATCTTTTTGCGGTTTCTGCTACACCATTTATCCATATATTTATTGGTCGTCCTCTGCCCTTCCTCCCAGATTTTCTGGTGTAAAAAGTCTCATATGCAGTTTGGTCTGGCTGCATTCTCACCAGATGGCAGAACCATATTATTCTTTGTCTCCAAATTAAATGCAGATATGGTCTTATTCCGACTTTCTCTCTAAAGCTGGTTTTGATAATCCGCAATCCTGGAGGGGAAAAACTTTGAAGAAAAAAACTGCAAAGAAATGTATTAAATGAAATTAATAAAATTGTGTGTGTTGTTCATCAAGATGTTGATGACCACTCTTTTTCATCAAATATGAGTACGAAGATGACTGATGAGGCCGATGCGGGCCCGAAAGGTTCTTGGACAGTGAGGACAGGGAATGAGCGTTGTGTCAGGGAGGGGATCTCCCGCAGGCGCCTTTCTGTCCATCCTTTTCCTAATAAGTCTTGCTGTTCTGTTTGCTTCACATGAAGCCGCGCCCTTGTGTAGAGCTGCACGCCATGCATTTCGGTTCTTGAGAGGCAGTCTCCCAATTGGTGTCATTCATCCCAAATGCTTTGAGTGAAGACTTCAAGATGTCCTTAAAGCGTTTCTTTTGCCCGCCTTGGGAACGTTTCCCATTTTGCAACTCACCATAGAAGAGCTTTTTTGGAAGTCTGTGATCTAGAATGCGTACCGCATGACCAGCCAAACGAATTTAATACTGCATCGGTAGAGTGTGGATGCTGGGCATGGCTGCTTTCTCAAGGACTACGATATCAGGTACTTTGTCTTGCCATCTCATTTGCATTAGTTTTCTAAGGCAGACTGTGTGAAAGTGGTTTAACTGTCTAGCCTGGCGCTGGTATACAATAAAATTATGTTATACAGGCCAGCATTGTAGCCGTTCAATTCCAGTGCTTACGTATGTTCACGTGTATTTTCTGTTCTCTCTCAGCCGTGAGGTTTTTGGAGTAAAAGCTCTGTGGTAATTGCTTTACAGTTAGATAAAAAGGAAACATGCCAGACACATTAAAAAAAAGTACATGAATAGTACACGAGACAGTAGGCCGAAGACAGACAAAATGACTGACGCTAAGCGCAGGGCCGTCTCAAAGCATGGGCCCTCTAGGCACTTGCCCGGGGCTCCCACAAGTATAGGGGCCCTATGCTAATCTGTGTATGTCAAGTGACTGGCCATAAATAAAAAGTATCATTGCTGTGAGTGGTTGTCGTAGGGGCCCTAGCACATTGGTTTGCTCAGGGGCCCATGATGCTGTTAAGACGGTTATTGCTATGGGGCATGTAAAATGTGAAGTCCTACACATATTCATATTAACACCGTCTTAGGCAGAAGTATTACTGTCGCAGCAATGGAAAAGCAGGTCGTAAGAGTCGACTAATTGGAAATTTTGAAGTCCGAGTGTCTGCCTATAGTCTGCATACAGATAAGTAAAGTCTGTGTAAAGTATGTGCATGCAACACTCAGATTCTGGAACAGGACTAGAGTTGAAGAACAGATTGAACTTTCCGCCGGAGTTCACAGTCGGTGAACGCGAAGAAGAAGTAGGAATATAAAGGAAGACATATAATGTAAACATTCAAACAAAGAACAGTTACCGTGCATTTGTTAGGTTTCTCTCCTGAATGAACTCTCATGTGGATGAGAAGCTTGTAGCGAGCATTGAACGAGCGGAACTGGCGAGGACAGCCTTGCCAAAAGCAAGTGAATTCGTCAGCCTTTCTCTGATCGATGTGAACTTTCTCCAGATGTCTAACCAACTCCTCCTGTTCCTTGAACATTAAACCACAGTCAATCCATCGGCAAATAGTGGGGTCATCCTCCTCACGATCTTCTTGCAGCACAGAATTCTGGGACATGTGTGCGCTGCTATCAGGAATATATACAGGGCTCATCGATGACGAGTTCATGCTCGGTAGAGCAGGACTTAATCCCATAGGGTGTATTCCTTGAGCCCCACTTGGACTTAGCTGAACACCTGATGGACTCATGAGTTGAACACCTGGACTCATCACCTGCAGGCAGGGACTCAAACCTGGACTCATAACTTGGAGGCAGGGACTCAACCCTGGACTCATGGCTTGGAGGCAATGATTGATATCCTGTACGCCAGGCTTTACCTGGAGGTGGTGCTGTTGCAAATGTTGAGCATACTGACCGTTCTGATGATTCTGGTGGGTTAGTGAATAGTTCTGCTGTAGGTTCTTTTGGTGTGACTGGTAATAGGGACTAAGATGCAAATTTTGTAGTTCATGGCGAGGATGACGATGGTGATGATGATTCTGTTCCACAGCTTCCCTGTAGGAAGGAAGTGATGGTATACCGTTCACCGAAGTGCAATTACTCATGCTTTGTATATCCCGATTGACATTAGTACTGACCATCTCAACTCTACCTGACAACATACAACTTGACTGTACAGAACATACAGAGAAGTCTCCCATTACTTGTTGCCCCTGACAACCTGTGTCTGAATAGCTATGATTTATTGACCCATCTTGTATACCATGCGTATACTCTCCTGGCATATTTAAGCCACTTGGAAAATTTCCAACCGAATAATTGTATTCAATAAAAGGCATTTCACTTTGTGGGGCGACATAAAAGTTATTCATAATTTCATCCATAATACTATTCTCTGTTGGGCCCATACTGAAAGGTGTGAAGCTTCCACCAGGACATTTATTCGCAGATCCATTCTGAGAGTATGGACTGCTGTTTCTAGCGGATAAATGAGAAAATGATCCCTGTTGGCCGGGCTGGGGCGATCCACTTGTGGATGATGTCCTGGATACCAGATATGATGCCAGGGATGTTGGTGATAGACGGATGATGTAGGTTAGATCCAAGCCATCAGACAGCGATGGAGAAATAGACAGGGCTCGCTTCTTGGCCGTTCTTGTGTAGATGTTGGCCGAGTGGGTAGGGCTGGTAAACCGAGATGGAAACGATGAGATGTCAGTACCGTAATGTGGTGATAGATTGCAGTCTGGGTTGTAGTTAGAGGTAGTATTGTCGGGGACAGCAATGCTGTGGGAATCATTGTCGCTTCCGTCCATGGCTGAAGAAGGGGCCGATGACAAGGGCTTGTAATGCTGCCAGTCTTGATGCTTAGGTAGGGAAGGTTGTAGGAAAACGTGTTTAGTATTAGAAGAATCGCCGTCTTTGAAGTGCTTAGACGTTGAGCCTACCATACTGCTGGAAGTAAGTTGCGAACCATGAGACTGAAGCGATGCTCGTTCATTATTTGAAGTCAGTGACATGGCAGGTGTAATTAGGCTGCTTCTAAGTGACTGCGCAGACCGAGAGACAATGCTGGTGACATCACTCGGTGTCGGCGTGTGGGTGTACAGTGTCTGCAGGACTGGCAGAGTCATTTGATTCGATCTGTTAATCGAATCAGTGCAGCTGGCAGTAGCATTGACCGTTGGCAACCTTGGCGGAAAAGGAACTGATCCTCTCAAGCTGTGTCCGTTATTCCCAACAGAATTGCTCATGCTGAAATACTTTCCGTTGTTGCAGCTGCTGCTGACAGCACACATGTTGCTGCTGTGTGTCGTGGCTACGGGGTTATTGTTGTTGCTGTTGCGAGGTGCCAGAGACACACACTGAGGTCCATAGCCCCCGGAGAGAACCTCTGTAACATATATTTGCAGAGTAAACAAAATAAGCTCCATACAAAACATCGATGGGGACAGTTCAGCAGAAGTCAACAGGAGGTGGGCAATAGCAGTACACAGATTAAAAAGCATTAGAGGTCAATCGTTAAACACCAGCAAGAAAAATCAAAGTTAAAATTTTGAGACCAAAAAGCTTTCCTGTAGCAACACACGGATGGCAGTCGTGGACTATCTCCCAGTCCTTAAGGAAGAAAATAGAAACTTGAGAGCTGAAATGCGGTCGTAAGAATCTCAGGATACCAAGGACAAATAAGAATAGAAATGCTGATATTCTTGAATATCTGAACATCAAGTAAAACTGGTTAATAAACAAAATCTTCTCTCGGAAGCTGAAATATTTTGGCCGCATCAAGCGCCACGATGGACTGGTTAAAAAAAAAAAAAAACAGCAGAAGGGATGGTTACAAAAAGGACGGACAGGTACCGACCAACACGAAGATGTACACAGCACTTAAGTGACTCACTGGATTTGAAAGTAACGAGGCGGGAGAGCTGGCGAGAGGCCGAGTTTCTTTCAAGCACACTGTGATGACAGCGTCATGCTCCTAAAGACCTGCGACATGATGATGATGAAAGGAAAGTCTAAACTAACCACAATGGATATTGCAAAAAAGACACGACGAAGTATTTAGAAACAGTTTTTTCAAAATTAGTTTCATATCTTTTAGTGGGTATTTGAAACAAATCAAATCGGTTTGTGTTTTTTAAAAGACAATATTTTAGTAAAATGTTTACATTCAATGTGTTGCCATTGTTTAAAAACGGGTATACTGTTGTTAAGACCAACGCAAAGCGGTCCTTTGCCAAATCGCCTGCAGCTGAATCTTCTTCTTCTTGGCGTTCACCGTTTGAACAATTTCGTCAGAAAGTTATAGTTGTTTGTCCACTCATGGACTGTGGTCGTGATCTAAAACTTGAGTTTTGCGTGTACGTCCGTTACACAGATGTGGCTTTTTTTGTATGCAGACGGTGGTTCATCCCTTGCCTCTCCGGCAGACGTACTCCAACTCTGAAGGAAACATCCCTAATTAGTCGCCGCCTACGACATGCTTTTTTTGTTCTCTAAAATGGAGCACGGGAGTCCACAAGAGGAAAGGTTAACTGAACCTGGTAATGTGGCATTATGAAACAGCTATCAATACCCCTGTCACAGATGCCCACGTCACGTTCCCCCCCCACCCCCACCATCCTCACTCTCCCCCCCCCCCCCCGGGTTCACCCCCCGAGAAACGGTACGTATAAACAAAATGTGTTCTGTTTTCGACGAGCAAAAAAACTAATAGCACACGAACAACAACCAGGAAACTAAAGAATAGAAGCATTCAACAAAACCACGTTATGAGGCAATAATGTAAAGTGTGTGGCTTCAAAGGAGTTTCCATCGCTTTATTCAGTCGCCTAGTTCCCAACTGAGCAATTGCACTAGACAGGTTGTTTTTTCTTTCCTCATCTGTCGTCAGATATCGCATTAATCAGAACCGTTTCAAAATATTTTAATACCAAAATATGTTAACATTTTTCGAAGAAAGACAGCTTTCTTAGCAGCCCCATCTCTCCACATGATAGACTTCCACTATGCTATAGTGAAGCGTCGGCTCTGTGGCTAAGTCGTTGCAGACGCTTCGTAATGCCGGGATGCCGGGTTCGATCCCAGCTACAAGCCATGCGCCTTGCGTTGGTTTCGACAGTGGTATCAAGAAACCCGACCGTCCAGAGGCAATGGCAAACTACTGGATGTAAATTTGCCTAGAAAAAAACCACACAACAGCCAGGGGCTGTTGAGGTTGGTTCTGCAACGTCCTGTAAAGGATACGCAACTAACCTACCGATAGTGAAGCATGGGAGCCGCTGTGGAGTAGCGGCAAGACGCCCGCCTGCAGAGCTGAAGGTCGTGGGTTCAGTTCCTGGCTTTCTTTCTTCAAAAACTACTTTGGCTCCTAGGTCGACACAGCCTTAAATGGGTACCACGTAAATTTCTCAGAAATAAAGACCACATCACCCACCGAGTTTTGATTGACCTATACAATATAGATCTAGCCCTACATACCCAATACGCTTGAAGGCGTGGAAAAAATATCTTTTACTTTACTTGTTATAGTCAGACATGAGAATCCAGCCTACAGCGATGGAGTATGTGACTAGCAAGAGAAGCTGGCAATAAGAAGAATCTTCCACAGTGAATGCAAGAGATTTTAGGACCACGGGTGTCATCGTAAACAAGTGGCATGTTTCTTCTCAGACGTTCAGTTCTTAATATGTCTGCGACCTGTTTTCTTTTTCCTGTCATTATTCAATTCCTGACACTCACCCCCTCTCCCTCTTATTCTTCTTAACAACGCGCGATTTGATGAGGCAGGTGATGACGATGATAATGATTTGCAGAGAACGGAAGACACATACATAAAATACAACATACAGGACGCAAAGACCTTACCCTGATTCCGAAGCTTGTTTGGAAATGTACTCGTCGCTCTAGGTACAATTTTGAGATGCTTAATGTTCGTAGACGTGATCTCTGGATTAGTTTTATGGCTGGATCCATTTTTCCCAAGTGTTAGTGTGGATCTGTCATTGGCGATGAGCGATCGTGGGGTGTGGATGGCAGGAAGTGAGCTGCCTTGATCCCCAGGGCCTGGGGTACTGTGGGTTGATGTGGGAATAGGAGTGTCTGCTTGCACGCGCAACATGGGGATATTGCGAGGCCCATTTTCTGCTAGATTCTGACCTCGAACTCTACCCCTGTGGGCTCCACCTTTGGATTGTTGGCCACTTACAGGAATGTTTGATCCCTGTCCGTTCATTATTCTGCAAAACAAACACCAACGATAGTTATGAAAGTGCAAAAATGGATGAGAATTAAGACAATAACAAATTTGGGAATTAAAAAGATAAGGATGAAAATACAATAGCAAAGATAAGCATGCGAGTCAGGACAAGGATGTGGACATAATAACACCTGGGGCACTGACATAGAAAATAAAGAGGTTAATCTAATCTACCTACAATATTTTCTTAGGGGGAAGGGGGCGCTGTGGATTACCGAAAGGATTCTCGGTTCCTTGATAATTCGCCAAACATGCTTTTAATGCATTGCATGAAATGTCTCCGTAGGTATCGGAACAGCGGGACTGAGCACCCCCCCCCCCGCCCCCCCCCCACTCTTTTGGCCTCCTTAAAAAAATGTAGGGTTGGGCTTATGTTTATTGGTCACATAACACATTACTACTACTACTACTATTACTACAACCACCACCATCACCAACCCAACATCATCATCATCATTTCTCACTTAAAACTTTAACATATCTTCGGCCCGCTTGAGGTTTCCCTAGGAAATCTTACGCAACCAAACATCGTTTTAAAGCATTGCGTAAAATGTCTCCGGGGGTATCGGAATAGCGGGACACCCCCCCCCCCCCCACCTCCCTCCCCGCTTGGCCTCTTAAAAAAATTAAGGAGGTGGGTGCTTATGTTTATTTGTCATACACCACCGCCGCCACGACGACTACTACTACTGCTACTGGCCCGGCTCTCTGGCGTAGTTGGTTAAACCCGACTTTCGCGGCGGTCGGGTGACGAACTCCTTGTGGTCCGTGTTCACTCCCGGGAGTAGGCAGAAAAGCCACATTTCTCCAAGATTAACTGTACCTATAATGGAATCAAGGCCGAAGGGTTGCGATATCTATAGTACCGAGCCAAAGGGTTTATAACTCATGGTTTCTGGATACTTAAAAAAAAGAAAAACGACTGCTACTGCTGCTGCTGCTGCTGCTACTACTACTACTACTACTACTACTACTACTACTACTACTACTACTACTACTACTACTACTACTACTACTACTACTACTACTACTACCACTACTACTATCATCATCATCATCATTACTCATGTACAAATATCTTCGGCCCCTTGAGGCCTAGGAAATCTTACGCAGCGGAAGGCCCCTTCCGGGCCTCCTCAGTGTTTTCTTTGTGTCTGCACCCCCGGGTGCCAAGATCTTTAGTGTCAACAGTCATGCATGTCAACCCGTGACCTTTCTTACACAACACCCCCCCCCCCCTTCCGCCCCAGTTATGTTCTTTCTAACCCACTGTGGTTTTTAATATGGCCAACAGCATCTTTCTGTTTCCAACATATGATCTGATTATGAGCAAGTTTTGCTCGAAGGTGCCATCTTTTGGCATGTTGGCATTTTTCTTCTTCTTGGTGCATAGTATTTAAAAAAAAAAAAAACTTTTCTGTTAGTTGGAAAGCTTCGATTAGACTTCTTTAGTGAATAATAACTGGTTTATTGGCTAAATTAACACACTGAGAAAACAGGAGAACAGCATAACTAGAATGTCTTTGCATTGGAACCCACAGTGGCATAGGAATAAAGGAAGGCCAAAAAACACATGGAGAAGAGAGCTGGAGAATGAAGTTAAAAAGATGGGGAGGACATGGGGAGAGCTCCATGCAATGGCGAAGGAAAGAACGACTTGGCTTGAGTTGGTTGAGGGCTTATGCTCCATTGGGGGATAGAAAGGCAGAAGAAAAAGAAGAAGAAGAAGAATTGGCTAAATCTTAAACATCGTCAGCTGCATCGAAATAAGGACTGACAGATGAGACAAAGGATTATATAATAGATGAACTGGTAGATAAAGTGGTAGATAAGATTTGTGAGTGGTGACAAACCCACAACCAGTTAAACGTAAATGAGTTAATAGTGAAATGCTGTCTTGCTGTTAAAATTCTAACTGGCAGGTAAACATTACTAGAAAACAATTAAGTATTGAAAGTATAAACTCTCACCTATTTTCAACAAATGTGAATTAAAGATATCATAAACAATACTATCCGTGTAGTGAAGACACCTCATCTACCGCTTGCCTTCCTACGCATAACGCCGAACATGCCGGAATGGGCAAACTTGCAAAAGTTGCCGATTTCAAGGAGACGACAAAAACAGCATTTTAAAAAGTACTAACTCAGATTCTGGAGTTTTTAATCATACGGCACACTAGGATAGCAACAGGAACACGGCACAGCACCACGTGGAATAATTACTTTATGGCGACACAAAAGGGAAATAAGGAAAGAAAAAATAATGGTAAAGCCGGCCATTTAATCAACTTGTGGCTTTAAATAGACATGTAAATGAATTCTGCGGTTGTATAGCAACATGACGCTTTTCTCTGGATGAAACCAGTCATCAACGGCAGGATATCGCTCAAGCGTAGACTATCGGCTGTGTATCGATTTTTCGATGGGAAGTCAAGACACTGACAATTTATCGGTCAAAGAAGTAATATAAATTGATTATTATTTTTCAAACTATCGGCTACTTTCATCTATGAAATGACTTCCGGGTTTGGTACCATTATCGTCTCCGTAAACAAAATCGCCATTTGTTTCGTTAAAGTGCTATTTCTTTGCATTTATTCTCGTTTTGTTTTGTGTCCGTCAGGCATACCGAAAATATGTGATTAGTGAGGACCGTCAGCACAACACCTCGGATAGATACATAAGGTTAGTTGCGTATCCTTTACAGGACGTTGCAGAACCAACCTCAGCAGCCCCTGGCTGTTCTGTGGTTTCTCTTGGCAAATTTACGTCCAGCACCCTGCTACCACTGTCGAAACCAACGCAAGGCACATGGCCCGCAGCTGGGATCGAACCCGGCACCCCGGTATTACGAAGCCTTCGCATCGACTTAGCCACAGAGCCAACATAGATACATATTTGCTCCGATTTCCTTCTCAGTAACCCGACAAGAGTATCAAGACTGATTGTGCCATTTCTGTGTTGATTAACCAAATGCCTTGTACCCTTGGTGAAATGTTCATATCTGGGCACTCCAGGTTGTATCTTCGTGTCCTCCAACCTGGACAAGAATACTAAGTCCTGCTTGTCGTCGTGATCTTCTTTGCGATATGCAGCTCGCATGGCATTAAATACATCACTTCTATCAAGTGCCGGACCAGTCATGGTAACAGCCTTGTCTGATAATCTGCACGCCCATGGTCTTGAACATCCTCAATGCCCGGCACAGAGATTTGAAAACAAGCAAACAATTGATTCAAAAATAAAAATAAAAAATCTATAACGGCACTATGCAGGTGTCGCCAAGCTGATTCAAGCTCTGAAACGACTTCTCAAGTTATTTACCGCTTTCTTCTTGTCGCTACAATTGCCATCAATAAGAAGTTGTGATAAAATACTATTCTTTATTCTTTCCTAAAGTGGTCGACCGTATCCAGATAACCTCCTTATATGTGAACCATATATGAGATACGCACCTCTGCCAAATATAAAACCTACCCACAACTTGACTCCAGTTTACTTCGTAACCGTTTAATGATGCCCCAGTTTAACTGTTTTGTGATGCCCTAATATAACTGTTTTGAGATAATTGTGAGAACAAGTATCTTAGAAGAATACTAAATCTTCACTGGACAGAATTCAGACCTAGTACGCACATAAGACAACAGACCAAGCAAGATAATGTATCCAGTTTTATCAGAAAGCGCCGTTGCAACTACATCGGCCATGCACTTAAAATGGATAAGACAAGACTCCCCCATCAAACCCTCATACAGACACCTAAAGGGAAAATAAAACGGGAAGACCAAGAGTGACCCTTCGTTGAACGATCATTAGGAAAGGCTCAACCATTAGCCTAGCAAACATCCGATACTTAAAACAGTAAAACAGGTGGCAACGAACCGCCAGAAACGGAAAGCTAAGACCTCTAGAGGAAAGACTAACTAATATAACTGTGTTGCATGTCTACAGCGGTTGAACGGATTTTCCATAATTTGCAGACTGCAAATCTGGAGGGTAATAACTATTTAAAAAAAAATACACAGGCTTGTGGCATTCGGCTGTGCCTACAACAACTCTTTAAGAAAGACAAAGAACAAACACGACTCGGAAATTATTGTCGATCAGTGAATATTTATAGCCTAAATTAACTGTAATAGATAAGTCTTCATCGTCTTCTTTGGCTGTCAGCTCCGGCAGAAAGTTCTAGTTCTTTATCTACCCCTAAAATTTAGTCTTCTTCCATAACCTGAGTGCCTCATGCACATCGGTGTTACATATCAGGATTATTTGTATGCAGACTGTTAGTTCAACCGCCTCGCAGGCAGATGCACTCCGACTTCGAAGGAAGCCCCCAGTCAGTCGCATACGATGTTTTTTTTTGCGGAGGCAGTGGATCTACTCTTGTTTTACCCACACAATGAAGCGCCAGAACCCAACCAGAACCCAAACGAAGATAGTAGATCAATGATTTTTGGGAAGGCAAAGAACGGGAAAGGGGAAGGATTGGGGATTGATATAACTGCTATTTTGGGGGAAATCAAATCAAATGTTACGTTCCCTATGGATACTTTCTTGAACTAACTCGTTTATCGTCATATTTTCTACTCTCTCTCTCTCTCTCTCTCTCTCTCTCTCTCTCTCTCTCTCTCTCTCTCTCTCTCTCACACACACACATACACACAGAACAATACACATTTTGAAACACATTTGATAAATTTAGACAGACTGTAAGCCTGTAAGATGTAGACTTATTAAAAAAGCGTCTGAATGGTGTGTCAGAGGTGGAAGCTGGTGGTGATGATGAGGATGATGTTGATTATGACGATGATGATCCTATGGGAGAGGGGAACGGGAACCTAAAACTGTTTTGGAATATAATCAAACGTGACTCTTTCTCGCTCATTTACAACCTGCAAAATGAACACATGGAAAAACATGACGGGCTTCAAAAAGGTAAAGCATCCAAACAGCAGATAGTTGCCAAGAGACCTCCTGCCAGATTTTATTAATCACAAGTCCAAAAGTAAACCATAGCAGTTTATTTCCCCGAATGACAAAATGACAGACAATAGTTAGTAAACTGGACACACATGGCAATAGGTGGTGCAATACATTGATAAGATATAACATATACACATTGACTATATATATATATATATTATATATATATATATATATATATATATATATATATATACATACATAAAATGTGAGACCATCAACTACACCGAGTAGCAGCCAAAGAGGCCGTGGTAGCTTAGTGGTTAGACACTCGTCTGCCAGCCCGAAGGTCTAGGGTTCAAATCCGCATCGACGCGGATATGTGTTTCAAAATGGCGATGGCTCCCATGTCGACCCAGCATAAAATAGGTAACAAAATAATGTCCTGGGAAGTAAAGATGGCCAACATAATGCTGACTATATCATCCACTCGCGGCGTCTGTGGCTAAGGCGTTGCGAGTCCGACTCGTGAGCCAGCATACCGCGATCGAAACCCACTGCAGGCTGCGTGGATTTTTGTCGTGGTATGGGACGTCGCAGGTCGACCCAACCTAAAATGGGTACCAGGATGGGCTGTCCTGGGAAAGTAAAGACAGCCGGCGTAATGCTGACCACATTACCCACAGAGTGCTGATGGTCTGTAAAAATATGGGACGCTCTGCCCATATGCCCGATGCGCCGAAAGGCGTGAAAAGGAATCTTTACTTTACTTACTTTACTTAATATCATCCACCCAGTCCAGATTGGTCTATAAAAATATAGGTCGATCACTAATTTTCCAAAGATATTGTTACGTGCGAAACAATATACACGGGGGTCCGGTCTTACTACCCAGAGACCAGGGGAAATTACTAGCAGTTCACGTGACCAAATCCCAGCCTTCACTGGGGCTTGAACCCGGGACCACTAGCACTCAAGGTGGGCGCCATGTCTCAAGACCAAGCAATCCCTATGTCAATAAGTGTGTATCACAGCATAAATCGGAACGACAGCGCAAACAGCCCAGTCGCAAACAGGTCTCTCTCTCTCGCTCGCTCGCTCTACCGCCCGATACAGCCACGTGTGTCTCTCGTTAGCTTGTTAACTATCCATTCGTAGCCAGATTATCAATAGCTAGATACTGGTCAGAACTCGCTTGACATTCGGCTGAGTTTTGGCTCGACTACGCTATTGTTATTCGTCTGCGGGTGATTATTAGCGGCCCGGGAGCACATCATTGTTTGAGAGCCAGTCATACCAGTCAGTTTTTTTAACGATTGCTAGAGAACTAAGGAGAAAGCACGCTTGGGTGTCCTTTTTAGGATACTCTAACAAGCCTTGCCGACTCCGAAGGGACCTAGCTTTCGCTACAGACCGCAATTGCCATCATTGATTTTCCTATCATGGGAAAACAACAAGCAGCCGCACCTACACCAAGGAAGAGGAGAGCCGTACCAGCAGCCTCACCGGCAGGCGCCCCTGTCGCGGCGCCTCGCACACCGACGCCAACAACTGAAGCCGCCCCCATCGTGGCGCCAGCACAAGAAGCCGCCCCAGTCGTGGCGCAGGAACCTACCGGCACCCGCCTACAAAGACAGCAGCCAGGAGCCCACAGCAGTGACAACATCATCATCCAGTGCTCACGTTGTAACAAGGCGTGGCACACAGCCGCAAACTGCCGCAGCAGCCCAGCATGCCGCTACTGCTCTAAGCCGCACGACTTCAAGGAGTGCCCACTTGCCAAGAAGGACCCCGACTTTAAAAAGCCTAACAGTAGCAGAAGGTGTTCAAACTGTGGAGGGCCCCACAACGCCAGATACATGGGCTGCACCTACCTAAAAAAGTGCAAGCAGCAAGCAGCAATCCCAAGTAGTGAGAGAAGACCAGAGAAAGTGATTCCAGTCGCTAACAACAACGCGACTACCCAGGAAGTGAGAGCACTCAAAATCGCAGTCCAGAAGCTGACAGCAGACAAAGAGAAGGCCACCGCTGAAAGACTCGAGATGCTGGGACTAATCTCCCAAACACTAGACGAAGTCAGAGCACAGAAGCGAGACAGAATAGCAGAAGCTGCGCACCACACCAAGCTGCTAGCAGAAGCAACTGAAGCAAACAAAAAACTCCAAGGCCTCCTGACACAGCTGAAGACAGAACAGGACCAGGCAGCAACCTACCGACTATCCGAAAGAGAAGAAAGAAAAGCAGAGACGGCCTTACTTAACGAAGCCAGAGAGTCCGCGTACAGAGAAGTCGCCCTGCTAGTAAAAACAACAGCAGAAGCAGAAGCAGCTACACGAGAGGCAAAACAAGAACGATAACTCTTACTAGCAGAGAGAAGCAAGGCACCAGCCGCAAAACCAAACATCAGCAGGGCCGACAAAAGTACAGAAAAAGAAACCGATGAGGGAGACACTGTCCAGCCAGTTGAAGAAGCCGTGTCCGAAGCTACAGAGGCGACCCCAACCACAGATGAGGCCACTATTCCTGAAGGAGACAAAGAGACGGTAGCCATAAAGGTGGAAAGCGAGGCTGACCTTCTAAAAATGATAGAAAGCTTTAACAAACTGAACCACCCACACATGATCGAGCTCGATAGTAGAAAACGCTACGATATCGTGTATGACGAGCCAGAGCTGGAGAAAGTTTACTTGCTGCCCGCTGTGGAAAGGCAAGCCTTCTTTGATAAAATCAACGGACTCCAGGACCAGATAGAAGCAGCCCGAAAACAGCTGGCCCATGCACGACGGAAACAAAGGAGTCAGGGTACACCAAACCGACGCAACCGCAAGTACTGACAAGCCACCAAAACAAGACGAAGCCAGCAGCCAATCGAAAACCTCCAAGCCGCCATGACACCCAGTCTCCGTGGAACTAGCCAACCTCACTGACGCGACGCAGCACAGTAAACCAGATTGACCACTCCCACCCATCCCGTTCCAGGCCACCCGGCACATGTGGCTGTCCTCCTACAAGCCGCACGCCAAGCCCACGCTGCTAACAATACGCAACAAATGAAAGAAAACTCAGGCGAAAATGATCGCCGCAAGGAATAAATACAAATCACACCACCATTGAACCGACTTCGATATAGCAAGCCGTCAGGCAGCTGAAAGAGGTCAAATTTTGGAATTTTTGTTTCTTACGAATTGAATTGAATTGAAATCGGAACGAACACAAGATGCCGCATTTCTCTCAAAACAAGACAAATGCCCTTCTAGCACATAAGAGACGGTTCTTGAATCCCCTACACATGCACAGTGATTAGTGCGTTTGCCCACCGTTATAGTGGCCCATGTTTAAACACCAAACCTGGTAGGATTTTTTCTTCCTGATTAACACGGTTCTGGAGTCGAGCCTTATTATAAAAAGTAATTTCTAGAATTGTCTTAAAAAGAAAGGCAACGCGGAGAGAGAACATGGAAACCTCTACACCCCCCCCCCCCTTTTCTTTCAACCCCCATGCACACTAATAATATACTGTATATAAGAATGCGTAAAGGCCCAACATTTCACAGTCCAAAGGCATACTTAAAAAACAATTTTTTTTACCTTTTACTAATCTAATCCATTATTTCGTGCTCAGTATTATTCCAAAGTCTGTGAAATAAAATACGCCTGTCACACTTAATAACTCTGGTCTGCTTGTGATAAATCATTCACTAAATCATTCATCAAAACACTGGTTCTTTTCCATTCTCCCAAAGAATACTTTGACCTCAATACATACATACTTCACATTCTGATAGTCTCAGGTTTAAACTTTGGCATGTTAACGTTGTCTCCCGTTATGTTTCACTGGCGGTCGATCGGCGCCTATTTTTGTGGTTAATGCTCTATTTGCCTATCCATAGGAAATGTTGTAAGGGTATAAAAGAGGAAGAAGAGTAAAGGGCCTCACGCACGTGGTAAGTAAAGAAGAGTGAAGGACCCTTGTCTACGCCTTTAGGTATATTGGGCACAAAAGACTAGTAAAGTAAAAGTAAAAGATCATTTTTCCACGCCAAAATTATACTGTGCATATAGGACTAGTAAATTAAAAATAAAGGACCCTTTTCCACGCCTACAGGTATATTGGGCATATAGGACAAGACCTGTATTTTATAGACCAATCAGCACTTGGTGGGTGATATAGTCAGCATCATGTCGGCACATGCAAGTGATGCATCAGGTAAATCATGCTAGACCCATAATTTTTGTTTAACTGATAAATCAGCCCTCTGTGGGTAATGTGTTCAACATTTCGTTAATCTCCGTTACTTCTAATATTATTTTTAATATCAATTTTAGACTGGATCGACCTCCGAGGCCTGTCTTTTTATTTTTAAAAATATCAGCCTAGTACAGTGAATCTCAACCTTCCTAATGCCGCGACCCTTTAATACAGTCCTCCCATGTTGTGGCGACACACAGCCAATTAGTTTCCTTCACAACTTCAATGAATATGTGTTTTCCGAATGTCTAAGGCAGCCCCTATGAAAGGGTCGTTCAGCCCAAAAACAAGAGTCGCGACCCGCAAGTTGAGAACCGCTGGTCTAGATAAATCATCAAACCAAGTAATTCCGTATGGACTCACAAGCGTCATGCCACTGCGCCACCGTGGGTTTTGTAGGTCCCTGTCAGGGTTCGCCCTGCTATGGGACAGTTCAGGATGGTGATGATGAATCTCGTCATCGTACCCTGCGACCCTTAGTGACACTCAATACGTGCATACACACGTAGAAACGAGCATGAGCGGACTTCGCACGGGTGTGCACATTTTGGACCGGACGCTGAACGCTTGCTTGGGGGACTGCTAGGAAACTGGACGTGGGACGAGAGTGGATTTTTGACTGACCGTTTGTTTTGACTTGAAGATAGGTACCAGCGTAGTGATTAGATGTAACGTGTTCTGTTCATAGTTTTATGTAAAGTAGTAGTTGTAACTAGAAGCCAGACCATGCTTTGCTGGTGGCGTTAACACTATCGACGCACTTAGGCCTACACATTGGCGTATGCCATAACGTCTTTGGCATCGAGATATAGCGGGTTGAGCTGGCACTGTACGGGAGAGTGGTAGCGGCTCAGAGCTTAAATTATGAACGTGTAAAGGCGCCTCTAAGCGATTTTAAAGTTAGACGCGGCCTGGGTTTTGAATAAGGAGCGCTACTCCTCCTGAGGTGTACCACCACTTCGTTTGCATCTTTGGTAATAAAGATTGTGTGTGTGTTGCAACAAGTGTTTGGCTTGAGTGTGTTTGTACGGTGTTTTCCTGTCATTAGCCTATAGCAGAGCCAATGGAATCGAGCCCTAGACAGTTAGGTTTCTGACAGGAAAGTAGGGCGCTCTTACCGTGGATTTTGTGTGAACCCAACGTGCTTAGTCAATAACTGATAGGAAAGGTTAGGTATTTGTTTTTCCGTAAATATTTTTGATAGGTAAAATGGGAATTTATTGTTAGTCCGTCTACATGTTTGTTGTTTAACATGACTGTATGTGATCAGAGGTAATAACTGTATGTGTTAGGATTGTGTCGTGACGACGGATAGGGATTTAGGACGACATAGACAGATAGACATAGTGTGATTGTTTTACAAGTTGCGGTGTGTAAGTCCAAGAAGTCATCGAGGCCTGTCGTCCTCGTCATCATCAAGTGTGTCATCAACATCCAAGTGTTCTTTGGCGGCCATGTTTCCCAGACTGGAGTGCAGATAAGTTTTTGTTGTTTTGATTTTGGTGTTTGTGTCCTGGTCAGTTCTCCAGTCCGTGAGATTCCATTTCGATCTAGTTGGTTGATCGGCGCCGTGCATCATCTATCATTCTTGTCTATCTTTTCTCATCAGTCCTACTGTTGTCTTTGTGTATTGTGGAAAAAAAAATTTTTTTTTTTTTTGCGACACACACATCAGTCATTCTGAATATCTACAATTGTAAGAAGTATTCTTCGGATTCCTGATCCAATATTTTTCAAACTGTCTACATCCAAATTGTTTAACAATTGTTGTTGTATCACTGTGATGATGTGATTAGTGATATTCTTTATTGAATATTACACTGTAAATTTATGTTTAGTTCTCGGATTAACTCGAGATTACATTTACAGGTCCGGCTGTAGTTCGGATATTCGCGATTTTTATTTTCTCCCTCTCCAATAGGATTGTGCAGTGAGTTTGTGGTTGTAGTTGTATACTTGGTATTGGTTTGATTTTGTACTGATTTGTTTGCTTGATATTGTACACGAATACACCATGTCATCTCTTGCCGAGTTTATTGAAATGGCCAGACAGCATGGGCTGACTGGAGAAAAGGCTTTGGAATGGGCCGATAAAAAGTATACAGATCTCAGAGAAAGACTAGACCGGGCAGACGAGAGAGAGTTTAAAAAGCTCGAACTGGAGGCTATGCAGAAGGCTAAAGAAATAGAAGCTTGTACTTTAGAAAAACAGTTAGCTGCCCAAGCTGAACTGAAAGATAAGGAGGCTGCTTTGAGACTACAGGAATTAGCTGCCCAGGCAGAGGCTAGAGACAAAGAAATTGCCGCTCAAGCGGAGGCTAGAGACAAAGAAATTGCCGCTCAAGCAGAGAGAGATAGAGTACAGATGGTCATAAAAGAACGTGAGTTATCTCACACAATGATAATGAAGGATAAAGAGACCATGAGTAACGTTGAGTTACAGAAGGAAAGACTGGCAATGGAACTCAGGGCTAAAGAGTTGGAATTGGACAGAAATGCTGAAATTCAAATGGAAAAAGCTAAATTGAAAGCAACTGAACCATCATTCAAAAAATATCAAGGCCTAATTAAATATTTTTGGCCAGGGAGACTCCATAGCAGCATGGACGCAAAACTTTGAGCCACCCTTTCCCCACTGTGCTATTCTGTGCTATATGGAAACAGGGGTGTAGAGTGACACAAGGCAAGACCAGTTAAGGTCATGGATAAAGTTCCTCCTATCCATAGCACTGGACAGGTTGGGCAGTTTTGTAGACACGATGTGTGTGGTAGAGCCGAACATTTTTTCATCACAAAAATGACCTTGGCTTTCAGGTCTACCCAGCCTTAAATGGGTACCAGATGAATTCATGTGAAGTAAATGCAGCTGATATGATGTTGACCAAATCACTTATCGACTGCCGATTGATCTATAGAATATATGTTTAGCCCTATATGCGCAATACGCCCCAAAGCGTGAAAATGGATATTTTACTTCCTTTTACATTATTATTATTACTAGTAATATTATTACTGCGCACTTACACCAGACATAGATAGCCCTCATAAGCCACTGCAATCCCCACTATTTTTTAATGGTTTGAGCTCCCCTCCCATACCCCCCCCTCTCTGTACCCCCTTCCCCCCACCACCCAATAAAGAATAGTCGAGTATCCTTAGGTGAGTGCCCATTTCAAGATATGGATGCTTATTGCTATATACAGACGACTATTAGGAGCGAAGAAGAAGAAGAAGAAGAAGAAGAAGAAGAAGAAGAAGAAGAAGAAGAAGAAGAAGAAGAAGAAGAAGAAGAAGAAGAAGAAGAAGAAGAAGAAGAAGAAGAAGAAGAAGAAGAACAACAACAACAACAACAACAACAACAACAACAACAACAACAACAACCCGTTATTCTAAATGCAATCATTACTTAACTAAATATTTTTTCAGTGTCTGTTTTCAAGTTGTTCATCTAATTTACAGCCATGACAGCCTACAGGGGTATAGAACAGCACATACTTCCCGCTCCGTCAAGTGATCAAAGACACTTAACAGCACTTTCGAAGCACGTAAGATAATAAACCATACTGACGGACGGAGTACACGCGGTTACATTTCGCTAAAAACATGTGGACGAAAAACTATATCGTGTTCAATTTTGTTGGTCACGTTTACTGATTTATAGTGTCTATCATATTTCAGGTTGTGGCATATGTGTTGGTACTAATATGCGCTTTAGATCCACCGTACTTGCGGATTGTGGGATGGCTTTATGGGTTGGCTTCACAACTCACATTTCCCACATCACAGTCAATCTACAAAGCCAACCCACAAAGCCAACCCACAACCCGCAAATACAATGGATATAAAGTGTGTAAACTACTTGTGTTTTGTATAAGTCCTTTACCAAACAGGCACGGGAATTGGAAATAAATGCATTGAAGAAACCAGAACGTCGAAGAGAAATCTTAAAACGAGTGTTAACGATAAAGACTGGACACGCTGGGCTGCTTACAGTCTTTATCCAATAGACTACACAGAATAGAACATAACTGATGATTATACTGCGAGCCTTATGTGAGATATAGCTGGTACCTCATCATCATCCTGTTGCATAATCGTCATCCACCCACACTGAACAACGGGTAACTAAATAATCGTAGGGTGGCCTAGTATAACCTTTTTATAAGGTTGAAGGGGGTTTACTCCTGCTGGATTCTCATCTGAATAGTGATCCTTGAATCAGCGGGTGTTAACCATTCAGAATGCAATGTTGAAAACAAAAAGGGGGGAGAGAATCCCATTACATCAGTTTACGTCACACAGGTCCCGCAACCGATTCTTCTATTCCTTTCCGTTGTGTGCAATCTGTTCGATGAGTTACATTTATTCCAGCACACTTTGCTGGTCTCTCATGAATTCGTCTTAACTTTCCTTTGTTTTTGCACGTCCTAGTTTCCCTAATACATTCGTTTCCAATTTGAGTGCCTGTTTTGCGTTTATCTGTTCGCTTCTTCTGAACATTTGCATAAATGACAACAAAAGGATGATAAGGAGAATACGTGTTTTATGTTTTTGAGCCGATAGAACATGGGAGTTCAAACCTTCAGCCTATGCCCCGAAGTTCTCCTTGTGTCAGCATTACTAATCTTCACGCTGTTATGTTGTCAGAATCGAAATCACTTGTCCTCATGCGTGCTTAGTCCTTCGATGTAGCAGCCTTCCTGAGTTATCTCTACAGACTGTTCCTGTACGAAGTTGTTTATCCATACCTTCCTTCAAATGCACAGAACGTGGATACTGTCTAAGAAATTAGACTAAAAGGGCAGAATTTTACACAGGCCAGCAAGCTCAATTCTCAACCATTTACAAACAAAATCCCGGTATGGGTTTCAGTGCCTTGTTGTGTGTGCGCGCGTGTGTGTGTATGTGCGTGTGTGTGTGGTTGGGTGGTGAGGGGGGGGGGGGTAGAAAAGAACCGCTGCTCCATTACAAGCATGTCGTAAAACGAGACTAATTAGGGATATTTCCTTTGCAGCTGGAGTGCGTCTGTCTGAATGGCGACGAACAACCAGTCTGCATAAAAATAAGCCAGATATGTAAAACTGATGTGCACGTAAACTGCCATATTCTGGATCAAGACTGAAGTTCAGAAGTGGACAAAAAATCAGAGATTTCTACCGGCTTGTTTGTACGTTTTGAACTGGGCTTTCTAGTTTGTAATTAAAGCGTTCAAAACAAAAAGTTTTATCTTCCATCCTGTTCATTCTGTCGAACGAAAGTCCGGCTTCCTTTCTTGGACTCTCTGGTTCGCCCCCCCCCCCCCCCACCACCACGTAATTAATCACCGGTATTGGAAGCGATTGCAAACAGGATCTAAATTCACGGCGGAGTTGGATGAATACACGTAAACAAATACGCAAAAACGAGAGAGGAAGCCGGACGTGAGACTGAAAGAAAAGGAACATCGGGATCAATAAGGAGTGATTACGAAAAATGGATGACAGATATAAAGGATATAAAGGTTAAATGAGAAAGAGAACACCAAAGAATCACTTGATTTAGTCAACTTGTCACAATGGAACAACATCGGCCTGCAGTTAGAGCCTACTATGTGAGAACGGCAGACTACAGGACCTCTAACTCTCTGCGCCAGTTTGCGTCATAAGCAGTCAGACAATAGAAGAAGAATGAGAGAAAGAGAGGCAATAAGAATGAGAGAAAGAGAGGCAAAAAGAATGAAAGAAAGAGAGGCAATAAGAATGAGAGAAAGAGAGGCAATAAGAATGAGAGAAAGAGAGGCAAGAATGAGAGAAAGAGAGGCAATAAGAATGAGAGAAAGAGAGGCAATAAGAATGAGAGAAAGAGAGGAAATAAGAATGAGAGAAAGAGAGGAAATAAGAATGAGAGAAAGAGAGGCAATAAGAATGAGAGAAAGAGGGGCAATAAGAATGAGAGAAAGAGAGGCAATAAGAATGAGAGAAAGAGAGGCAATAAGAATGAGAGAAAAAGAGGCAATAAGAATGAGAGAAAGAGAGGCAAAAAGAATGAGAGAAAGAGAGGCAATAAGAATGAGAGAAAGAGAGGCAATAAGAATGAGAGAAAGAGAGGCAAGAATGAGAGAAAGAGAGGCAATAGGAATGAGAGAAAGAGAGGCAATAAGAATGAGAGAAAGAGAGGAAATAAGAATGAGAGAAAGAGAGGAAATAAGAATGAGAGAAAGAGAGGCAATAAGAATGAGAGAAAGAGAGGCAATAAGAATGAGAGAAAGAGAGGCAATAAGAATGAGAGAAAGAGAGGCAATAAGAATGAGAGAAAGAGAGGCAATAAGAAGGAGAGAAAAAGAGGCAATAAGAATGAGAGAAAGAGAGGCAAAAAGAATGAGAGAAAGAGAGGCAATAAGAATGAGAGAAAGAGAGGCAATAAGAATGAGAGAAAGAGAGGCAAGAATGAGAGAAAGAGAGGCAATAGGAATGAGAGAAAGAGAGGCAATAAGAATGAGAGAAAGAGAGGAAATAAGAATGAGAGAAAGAGAGGAAATAAGAATGAGAGAAAGAGAGGCAATAAGAATGAGAGAAAGAGAGGCAATAAGAATGAGAGAAAGAGAGGCAATAAGAATGAGAGAAAGAGAGGCAATAAGAATGAGAGAAAGAGAGGCAATAAGAATGAGAGAAAGAGAGGCAATAAAAATGAGAGAAAGAGAGGCAATAAGAATGAGAGAAAGAGAGGCAATAAGAATGAGAGAAAGAGAGACAGTCCGAGATCCAGTTTCCACCTCCCAACACCACTCTTGTAACTGCAGCCCATGACCAGCAAGTTATTTCTAACTTTAAGAAGCTCTAGACTAAAGCACTCTCCGAGCATTGTTTTCAGGGGACTGAACGGACCAACCTCACTCTCAAAGAGTTTTGGAAAAATCACTTCCACATCGTTGCCTGCCTTAAGATGATCGACAAGGCGGGAAAGGGGGTTACCAAGAGAACCCTAACTTCTGCTTGGAAGAAGCTTTGGCAAGAGAGCGTTGTCGATTTGTGACTTTGAGGGGTTCGAGACAGTACCTGTGGAACCTGTAGTCAACGATATTGTGTCTTTGCCCACTATCATGGGTTTGGATGTGGATAACAGTGATATCGAAGAGCTTGTGGAAGAGCACGGCCAAGAACTGACTACCCAAGAGCTTATGGAGTTGCATTGTATTTCATAGCAAGAAGTTTTGTGGGAAAGTTTGTCAGAGGAGGAGGAGGAGGTAACAGAAAAGCAACAATCTTCTGGCGAAATAAGAGAAATGCTGAAAGCATGGCAAACTGTTGCATCTTACATTGAGAAGCATCACCCTAATAAGAAAGTGGCTATGCGCGTTGCAAATTTATTTAATGATAATGCCGTGTAGCATTTTCGCTAAATTTTGAAGCGTCGGCAAAAACAAATGTCTCCGGACATCTTTCTAGTAAAAAATAAATAAATTATTAGCTATGTATCATAATTATTTCGACTTTTTTTTTTCTGCAAATCAATTCGTTCACATTCTAAGTGAGTTCGTTCTGCGTTTGAAGAGGAGATGAAGATGATTCACTCTCCTTAACAATATGGATATAATTTTCTTTAAATAAACGTTATACATAACATTGTGTGAGTATTTTTTTTTTCGACATAAAACGCATTATAGTATTTTACATTTATTTTTATGAGAAAAATTGTTTCGCATGACGAGTGTTTCGCTTAACGAGTTTGATTCTGGAACGAATTATGTTCGTTAAGCGAGAATCCACTGTATATACGCGCGTGTGTGTATGCGTGCACGTGTGTATATATGTGCATGATTTTGTATCTACGGCTCGACCAAAAAGTGTGTCAATTCCTTTTATTTTGTGACGATATCTTCCTGTTTATTTTGACTGCGGGCAAACAAGCGTGTTTAATTGAGAGCAAGACCTGCCTGCGTTTGTTCGGAGATTTTTACCGGGTTTTTTTTTGGTGGGGGGGGGGGGGGGGAGGGGGGGGGGGGGGGTTATCTTAAGATGTCCAACACTGTCACTACATCACGTCACATTGACCTACTTATTTAACTTTATCCAGACTACTTTAGTTCATATACTGTATCTACAAATGTTGTAGTTATTCTACTGTATTCTGATTTGTATTTAGTCTACTCACAGCTTGTATTTTATTTACTGTATTCACACAGCATGTTTTTAATCTACTGTATCTACACAGCTTGTATTTCATCTACTGTATCCCCTATGCTTGTATTTCATCTACTGTATCCACGTAACTAATATTTCAGCTACTGTATCCACACAGCTTGTATTTCATCTACTATATCCACGTAGCTTGTATTTTATCTAATGTATCCACACTGCTTCAAGATCTGCCGACTGTTGCAGGTAGGCACAAGGTGCTGCAGGCGAAGACATATCTCAAGGTAGCTGCAGACACAGATGACCCTCTGCATGAGGCTCTGGGTGCAGTGAAGGGTCAGCGGCTGCTAAGAGGGAAGTCATGGATGGCTCCGGTAGAAGAAACAATCAGACAGGTTTGCATCCTTAAGAACATTAGGCGAGGAGAGGAGTGGGTCAAAGTGCCACCTGAACAGTCAGACTTGGGTAGGGTCATAATTACACTGAGCCGGGAATGCAGAGACTGGCCAGCAAATGCCACGTAGGTGGAAATTCAGCAATTAATTCAAGATAATGCTCGCTCACAGGATTTGATTATTTATACAGACGGTTCAGTGTCAAGAGGCAAAAGAAGTTCTTGGGGTTTCTTAGCAAAAGTTAATGGTTGACGTTTGGAGCAGGAGAGCCTAGCGTATGATACCACAACATCCAGCTTAAGAATGGAGGTGGAGGCGGTCAGTGCAGCTTTCCGCTGGTAAGAGAACAGGCGACATACACACACATCGTGATTGTAACTGACTCAAAAAGCATGCTTCGTGTAGAGTCGCATGCTTCACTGCGGAGGACACGGGTAAGGTGTATTGTCTTGATTTTTTTTTTTTTACCGGGACACACCGGTGGGTTGGAAAATAAACAGGCGGACAGACTGGCTGGCTGGCTCTGTACAACCTGGTGGAATACTGATGCATAATGAGGCAGACGTGGTTGGTGCCTTGCGGGAGAGCGTGTACAGTTCGGAGGAGCAGATGGATCACCAGTCTGGTGAGATTGATGCAGCGGGAAGTGATGAGAGGTTCTGGCAGATGCTTCAGGCTCAGAGGAAAGGCAAGACGGACGTTTAATCAGAATGCTACTGACACTAATAGTATCGGAACTCTTCACTGGCTGCTGAAGAAGGGGACGGATCGCTTATGGGAATGCCCCGAGTGCTGTTATGTCGGTTCTGGAATCAGCTAAACTCAACTTGTAGATCTTCTACTTTATACATACAACTAGCATTTCATCTACTGCATTCTCAGTTTGTATTTCATCTACCCCAACATCTTGTTTTTCATCTAATGTGTCACCACAGCGTGTAAATCATCTACTTTACCCATAAGCTAGTTTTCCATCTACTGTACCAACACTGCTTGTATTTCATGTTTAGATTTGTCTGACACCAACTTCGCGTCATTAACCTCAGTTTTCAAAAACGCAAACGGGACGGGCTGTGCCAGAAATATTCTAAAAAATAAAGACGGCCGGCACGACACTGACCTCAATACCTGCCGAACCAACTGGTCTATAAATTGTAAGATTAGCATCGTATACACAACATGCCGTAAGACGTTGAAAAGGGTCATTGTATGAGCAAAGTCTGTGCCACAAGTTGGTTTCGCTGTTTCTGCCCTTCAGTAATGGCTGTCATCCGATGGCAAGAGACTAATACAGTCCGACAATTGTTACAGCAGCACAGAACAGACTTAACCTCATTATGGGCCCCTAGCCAAAACAGTGTGATACGACAACCACTCACGGGCGGGTCGAGGCAGGCTGGTTACGCAGACAGTGGCTTAAGTCATTGCAAAATTCTCCTGTGTGTGCAGTTACTTTCATATTCGTCCCAGGGCATGCAGGCGTTGTTGGTAATGAGAGAGCTGATAGACTGGCAGGCACTGCATTAATTGAAGATGGCCGGCCCATGGATCACGCAGACATTGTCATTGCCCTTAGAGAGATAGGACGTTCTGAGGATTTTGGAAGCAACGTGTCTACATCACTTCTAAAAATCCGCGAATTAAGAGTAAAGATCGGCACAGCCAAGCATGAGAAGCACACTGGACGCACACGAAGTCTTGTTAACCAACATAGGACTGGTACTATTAACCGCACGACTCTGATGAATATGTTGGGAGGGGAATCTGAGCGCCTATGGGTGTGTCCGAAATGTGCTGTGAAGATAATCTTAACTCATAAATCACGGGAACTGACATTTTTATTCGACATACACAGATTTCATGGGACCCCTATGTTCGTATGGTCCCTGGGCAAGTTATCAGCGGACCTATGCGTTATAACGGCTCTGGTCCAGAGAGCATGTTTCAGAAAGCAAAGCCTGGTGTCCTACGAGCAGAACGGATCGTATCAATTAATAAAACTCAGATCAGGAGCATGTCGTGGCCAGGACACTCTGGTGTGCAAGGCTGACATATTGGCTGCCGTTCCGAGAAAGCTCTATACTCTAGAGCAGTATTATCCAATCTTTTCAGGTATCGCCCCATTGACTATATGACAAGACAAACCCCTATCCTCTGCCACTGGAGCATTCCCTGGGTATATGACAAGACCCCTACGCCCCCATCATAACAAACTGTGATAAAAATGATGAGGACAAGAAGGAAAATCCGAGGTGGTGTTAACAAGAACTTGAAGAAAAATCACGCACATGATTTAAAGTGTCAAATGACAAAAGAAACGATAACCAACAATTGGTAATTTAGTGTCCATATATCAGTGTGATGGCTGAAGCTGTTTTAACTTGATGATATCTAATATTTTGTGTCTGATGTTGGACAAGGCACAACGGAGATCACTCTTCGCGTCAAGCTGGCAGCGCTGTTTTGTTTTCATGACTGTTAAACCTGAAAATCCTGATGATTACAAGTACGACTGAACTCGGTTTCAAATTTGCTTGAGGCACCCTTGAAACTTCCTTGGCTGGAGACCACTGATCTATGGGATCATTTGGACAGTGCAGCGGTACAATCCAGAGGAGTATCAATACATCCAAGGACTGATTCAGCGGGGAGTGGGGATGGGAGGATTGGGGACGGGGGGAGGGGGGGGGGGGAGAATCTGGACGGATTTTAACGAACTTTTATTCAGGTTGCAACTAGCATCATAGTATTAGGGCCACCGACAACAGCCAGGGAGGGGCTTCAAAATAAAAAAAAAATTGCGTCTGACATTGGGACAACATTTGGTTGCTGCATTACGCGGTCGACACTAGTGCGTAGGTGACTAAATATGTAGGACACTTGCAGTCATAAACGTATAAAACTAAGTATAATACAACTAATTGATAAGAATGACCTGCCAGTGAGACCAACCAGTCAGTCAGTGCCAAAAGTCATTGAAACTAACCAGTCAGCCAGTACCAACAGTCATTGAGACCAACTAGTCAGCCAGTACCAACAGTCATTGAAACTAATCAGTCAGCCAGTACCAACAGTCATTGAGACCAACTAGTCAGCCAGTACCAACAGTCATTGAAACCAACCAGTCAACCAGTACCAACAGTCAATGAGACTAACTAGTCAGCCAGTACCAACAGTCATTGAAACCAACCAGTCAGCCAGTACCAACAGTCACTGAGACCAAATAGTCAGCCAGTACCAACAGTCATTGAGACCAAATAGTCAGCCAGTACCAACAGTCATTGAGACCAAATAGTCAGCCAGTACCAACAGTCATTGGGACCAACCAGTCAGCCAGTACCAACAGTCATTGAAACCAACCAGTCAGCTAGTACCAACAGTCACTGAAACCAACCAGTCAGCCAGTACCAGCAGTCATTGAGACCAACCAGTCAGCCAGTACCAACAGTCATTGAAACCAACCAGTCAGCCAGTACCAGCAGAATAAACTGCCCTAAACCCCTTTGATGTCTCCCTGGTACCTTCATAAACTCAATGAATAGAAAGCAAAGTATGGAAAAGGAAGTAGGGGAGGGGGGGGGGGGGGGAGTACCAGAAATTGGAGGCTGAAGCATCTTGTATTTATACATTTCAGATGGGTGGAAAGGGGGGGGGGGGGGTTGTTTGATCCTTTTTATATCTGTAATAGAGCTAATTTACCACCACCACCACGTACAGAAGTTATCTTTTAAAGTGTTTATTTATAAACTTCTTATTTCCAAAATACGACTCCCTTTATTTGCATTCGGCATATTTATTGTGTTTCTTATTTAGCCATTAAACACAACTTTTATTCCTCCCCCCCCCCTCCCTTTTTGTGTGTGTGTCGGCGCCCCTGAGCTCGACGTGGTGGGGGGGGGGAGGGGAGAAAGAGAGAGAGAGAGAGAGAGAGATTGAGATAGAAAAAAGAGGCGCGGGGAAAGTGTACACGGAATTAATCAAATGCTTCTACCGAAATGTTTATCAACAAATAAAACAAAAGCTATGCAAAGTCCCGACTCCGGGGCTAGTTTTTCCTTCCCGCTCTGCTTTCTGACTTCTAAAAAAACGCTATCAACAGGCATGATAACAACAATCTTCAAAACGAAAACCACAAAAATATCTCCAACTGACACTACTCTATGGGCGAACCGTTCATAGCTTTGGTGACATTCTGTGACGAACGATGTCTTTTTGAGTACTCTACAGGTTACCGTTGAGAGAGCTGGTAATGACGGAAGTTCGCTTCTGGGCTCAATTTCAGAACAAGTGTACTCAACAATTATGCACATCGTCCTTGTCCGCATAGGGCGGCAGGTTGGCTAACAGCCATGACAAAAAAAAAACACACACACACCGGTTGGGGGGGGGGGGGGGGAGAAGGCAGCTCAGACTATATTATTCTAGGTGGTGGGGACCTAAAAATGAGAGGGGAGGCTTAAACCTTGTCTAGTGTGCAAGTGTTACTACTATTGTTATTATTTTTTTTTATCATTACAAGATGAATAACAGACAAATATAACAACATTTGTAAAAGTAAAATAAATATGAAATACATAAACTACTTCTTAAAAATAGAACGTATTTACACAGGTATGGGAGCAACTTAGCAGTACTGCAAATGTTTAAGGGTATTCTCATCCCCTGAGTTGCCAGATTGTGTCGCCCCTGACCGCAGGTTAAACAGAGCAAGTGTTGCCGTTACCACTCGGCATGAGTTGGTTGAGGGCCTATGCTCCATTGGGGGTTAGAAAGGCAGGAGAAGAAGAAGTAACCGTTACCGGTGCCTCAGTTGTAACTTTCTTTGAGGCTGAACAGGGTATCTAAGATTACCCGGTTGGTCTGCCATCTAGACTGAGATTTTGCAGTGTGGTTCCGTGGTTTAGACGTTAGCGAATGCTGTTAACAATGTTATGACCCGTGAGTACTAGGGTTCGTTTCCCGAGGTGGACGGTTTAGAAAAAAAAATTATTGTTACCTGCAAGTGGTCCAAGCCATCTTTAGGTGTGTAAAAAATAATTATCATTTGCTGAATGACATTACATATATATTTTTAATATATTTACAAAAGTATGCCAGGTGTGCTAGGATGTCAATTCGCAAATCAGTAAAGTTACAAAATCATGCAAAATCACCACCTGCGAGATGAGATGATGAAAAGCAGCCAACCTAACAATCTGAGATCAAGTGAATAATTAAACTATCAGGCAAATAGTAGGAACGACACCTTGTACTAGTTGCATCGAAAAACAGCAGATCAAGTAGTTTGGCCATTTTGTTGAAAGCAGCAAGATCAAATACCATCACAAGCACTACATCTCAGAAGATCAGTTACAAGAGCAAGAGGACGGCAGCAGAAAACATGGATCGACAATTTTAAAGACATTCTACGCCTTCACGGCATGACAATAGCCAGTGGCAGCCAGCGTGCACTGGATCGCAAATTATTCCTCCCCACGTCGCTTAACTGCAGAAGTGGTTTATGATTATGATGATGACACAAATTGTTAGTTCAGCAATTTGTGTGGTGGAATGATAATAAACACATCTGCATGAACGACTAGTAATATAAGAATATTTGAGGCTTCTTGTGGGCTTCATTTCAACAAATCATGAGCAAAGGATCATTAAATAAATGTGAAAACCACCAGCGCTGCCCAAAGATGCCAGTTTAAACAAAGAAGACACAAACAAGAGATTGTACAATTTATTGCCTGGCATATTTCGATGTATCTTGTCAGGTGCATACTACAGGGACAATTGATTAAAATTAAGCAAATTAGTGAATCCTTGGAACTAAAATGCAAAATTGAATACATTCACAAGCTGTCTATTTCACCAGTTTAACCTAATGGCGAAGAGCATGTCCTTTTGTCTGCATAATTCTGGACTAAAATGTGCCCAGAATTTAGAATATGGCACGCAATTGCTGATGATCGATTTTTCGACCAGTCACCTGATTAGTTGTTATAGAGTTGTTGTTAGTATTCTTAAATAGATAGACCAGAACAAGTCCTCACATTGCGCCTCAGAACTGATCAAGCAGCCTCATGTATATAAAATTTAAACCTGGTGTATCAGCTGTGTGGAATGTTGCTCCACACAGTAAACACACATTCCAAGACTGCCCTGAAAATAGCACGTTGAGATAAACCTTTCTGCCAGAAAAGAACAACAGTGGAAAGTAAACTTTACAGACCACAGAATCAACTTTAAAAATTTAAAAAAAAAATGGAAATTTATATGAGACACAAAATTGCAGATATAGACAACTTATTTCAGGAGAATGAAAGAAGAAGACGAAGAAAAAAAAAATTAAGACAGTGTTTACTCTTGCCAGAATAAAATAATAGTCATTTTTAATTTCCAGTTTAAGAGATTTTAAAAAAACTAATGACAATGGAAACAAATTAATAAAAAGAATGTAATGTCCAGTTTAACCTAATTATGATAAGCTCACCAGGGAGTTAATGTATCAATTGTGTTGGAATAAAAATAAGTAAAATTTGTATTGTTACATTTTCTCTTCTAACTATTATTCACTGAGCTATATGTGTTCACATGTTTGTCATCAGGTGCAGCTGATTAGAGAACAGAACCTGCAAGAACTTTAGTCATTACTATCATCATGCACCTGGCTGATACGCTTGACTGCTCATGATTAGCTTCAGTTATGATCATGAACTTTAAATCAAAATCTCCCTCGGCGCCTGAAGCAGTAAGAAGAAGTAATATTTTACTGCAAACAGTGCCAAAGAATATGTATTCAATGCACTGCTGGCTCATGAACAGGCACTGTGGAACTACAGCACCTTCATTTTCACTCAATATCATTGATTCACTATGATGAATCTCTGTTTCTTGAAATTTTTTAATATTTTTTTAAATTTATACTTGTACACTACATAATCATTAGGCCTAATATTAGCAGCCATTTGCTAGTTCATGAAGAAATTACCTAATCCCTATATGGAACTATCGGCTTCATATTTCCAGCAACAGAGTGTTTGGCTTCTGCTCCCATGTGCACATGCTCTCCATATAAAGCTGCCTGATGGTTACAGAGAGCACTGGCAACCACGCAGTGCCGACCTGGTTGTGCAAGTGTAAGGTAGTGTTTTATTTTGGCTTAACCCCCCGTGTGGGTTCCGGGGCCCCATTGTGGGGAAAACAAGAATAGACCCACTGCCTCCCCAAAAGCATGTCGTAAGAGTCGACTAATTGGGAAGCTTCCTTTGAAGTCAGAGTGCATCTGCCGGAGAGGCAAGGAATCAACAGTCTGTATTCAAGAGAATGAGATCTGTAAAACTGATGCACACGCAACACTCAGGTTCTGGAGCAGGACTGCAGTTCAGTAGTGGATGAGCTACCAGAACTTTCCACCAGAGTGTACAGCTAGTGAACGCGAAGAAGAAGAAGAAGAAGATTTTGGCTTAATTATTTTAATCTTTTCAGGGATAGTAAGATAAGAACACAAGATTATGTTTTTCAATGAGTTTATCAAGCTAAAAATGTAAGACATTCGGCTATCTGTAAGTAAAAATGTTTGTGTGTGTGTAAGATTTTATAACCATTGATCACTGTCATGGGTGCTCATAGACTTAAATGGTTTGGGCATACTGAGAGAACTTCAGATGACAGAGAGGTAAAACTGTATATACAAGGGAGCTAAATGGTCGTAGACTATGAGGCAGACCAAGAAGAATATGGAGAGATAATGTCCAGATAGACCTAAAAATACTTGGTGTCACCAACTGGAAAGTGAAGGCCAACTAGAGAGATGAATGGAGGCAGGTAACATCTGCAGCAATGAACATCAAAGGCTGAAAATGCTGAAGAAAATGAAGGATTTTATCAAGTTTAGGCATGAATTTTCTCTTTATATTTGTTTAATTTTACACAATATTGAAACAATGGCTAAATATTTACTGAAGCAGCTCCTACACTACTAATTAGCCACCACTAATTAAGTGTGCCAGTTAATTTGTTATTTGAAATAAATTTAAGACTGATAATGTTTGCAGTTCCTGATAAGATGAACAAAGGTGTAATGTATTCTTGCCACAAATAATTTTTGTCATCATTTTAGTGGCACTGTTATGTCTTCTAAAGTAAGGTGATTATGAAAAACTGCATTGTCTTAGACTCACATAACAAAGCCTCATTTTGTTCTTCTTAGTTAGTTAGTTGGGTAATCATCATTGCACTCCAGACATGTCCATAGGTGCTCAGTAAGAACCCCAACGTTCAGTTCTTCTTCTTCTTCTTTTCTTTCTTCTCATTATTAATATTCTAGTCCATACTGTGTGACATTGGCTGTCACAATCTCAGCCGAGCCACGATCTCAGCCGGATGATAATAAACTCCCAGCTCCCAGTGGTAGAGGATGGACAACGTGTAAGAGACACCTCATAGACTAGAAGAAGAAGGAGAAGAAGAAGAATATAAGGTCTTGTTATGTGAATATATGCACACTGGATATGTTTTTTTAGAAATGAGATAATAATTTAGCATTTGGGTGAGGCAAGTATGGGAAACCATCACATTTCCCCCCAACAGTCTTGCAAGTCAAAATCTGGAATGGAGAACTAATAAGCTCTGAAGCTTTATACTGCAGTTTCAAAGTGGTTGTGAACCAACTTATAATCCTCAGTTTTTCATCTTCTTCATGTTCACCGGCTGGAAACCCAGGTGGAAAGTCCTGGATTTTCATCAACCTCTGGATTTTGGTCCTATCCCTGAACCTGAATTTGTGTGTGAACATCCATTTTTCCAGACCTGGTTTATATGCATGGAGACATCAGTTTCTTTGCCTCTCAGGCAGTTTCTCTCTTTGAAGGAAAAACCAATAATTTGTTGCCTTTTATGACATGACTGTTATGAGACAATGGGTCTATTCTTTTCTTTCCACCAAAATAGATCCCAGATCTCACAAGGGCAATAATCCTCAGTCAGTGTGAGCACTATCTTTACATATGTGTACACTCTAGGATCCAAGCTGATTTTTATAAAATATATACTATAAATTAGTTTCTGATAATTTAAGCTGTCAGTTTTGTAATGCCCCTAGTGTTATACAAACAGGTTAACAACTAGAACGTCATATCTGCAGCTATAGGTTCAACACACATGATTTCAGCAAACACCTTATTAGGCACCTTTTAGGATATGCCTTACAGTGAAGTGTGTATATTCCCCCCCCCCCCCCCCCCCCCTCGACCCCAATCACCTTAGCCACCAAATGTGCCCCGGAATCCACACATGGAGTATGAGGTTTTTTATTAATATGTAGATGTACTGACCATGTTGTTGTACTAAACATGGCATTGTACTGACCATATTGAGTACTGAACATGCCATTGTACCGACCTTGTTGTTGTAGTGAATATGGTATTGTACTGAACATGCCATTGTACTGACTGTGTTGTTGTACTAAACATGGTGTTGTACTGACTGTGCTGTTATACTGAACATGGTGTTGTACTGAACCTGACATTGAACTGAATATGCCAAGGTACTGACCATGTTGTTGTACTGAACATGATATTGTACTGACTCTGTTGTTGTACTGAACATGATATTGTACTGAACATGGCATTGTACTTAATATGCCATTGTACTGACCATGTTGATGTCGTAAACATGATGTTTTACTGATTGTAGTGTTGTACTGAACATGATGTTGTATTGAACATTGTGTGGTACTGAATACAGCATTGTACAGATCATGTTTACTCAACATTGTGTTGTACTCAACATGGTATTGTACTGAACTTGATGTAATGACTCTGGTGTTTTAATGACCATGGTGTTTTAATGACCATGGTGTTTTAATGACCATTGTGTTTTAATGACAATTGTGTTTTAATGACCATACTGTTTTAATGACCATAGTGTTTTAATGACCGCAGTGTTTTAATGACCATAGAGTTTTAATGACCATAGTGTTTTAATGACCATTGTGTTTTAATGACCATAGTGTTTTAATGACCATTGTGTTTTAATGACCATAGTGTTTTAATGACCATTGTGTTTTAATGACCATAGTGTTTTAATGACCATGGTGTTGTACTGAACATGGTGTTGTATTGAACATGGTGTTGTACTGACCATGGTGTTGTAATGAACATGGTGTTGTACTGACCATGGTGTTGTATTGAACATGGTGTTGTACTGACCATGGTGTTGTATTGAACATGGTGTTGTACTGACCATGGTGTTGTATTGAACATGGTGTTGTATTGAACATGGTGTTGTATTGAACATGGTGTTGTATTGAACATGGTGTTGTACTGACCATGGTGTTGTATTGAACATGGTGTTGTCTTGAACATGGTGTTGTATCGAACATGGTATTGTATCGAACATGGTGTTGTATTGAACATGGTGTTGTATTGACCATGGTGTTGTATTGAACATGGTGTTATATTGAACATGGTGTTGTATTGACCATGATTTTGTATCGAACATGGTGTTGTATTGAACATGGTGTTGTATTGACCATGGTGTTGTAATAAACATGGTGTTGTATTGACCATGGTGTTGTATTGACCATTGTGTTGTATTGACCATGGTGTTGTATTGAACATGGTGTTGTATTGAACATGGTGTTGTATTGACCATGATTTTGTAATGAACATGGTGTTGTAATGACCATGGTGTTGTATTGACCATGGTGTTGTATTGAACATAGTGTTGTATTGAACATAGTGTTGTATTAAACATGGTGTTGTACTGACCATGGTGTTGTATTGAACATGGTGTTGTATTGAACATGGTGTTGTATTGACCATGGTGTTGTATCGAACATGGTGTTGTATTGACCATGGTGTTGTATTGACCATGGTGTTGTATTGAACATGGTGTTGTATTGACCATGGTGTTGTATTGACCATGGTGTTGTACTGATCATGGTGTTGTATTGACCATGGTATTGTACTGATCATGGTGTTGTATTGAACATGGTGTTGTATTGAACATGGTGTTGTATTGACCATGGTGTTGTATTGGCCATGGTGTTGTACTGATCATGGTGTTGTATTGACCATGGTGTTGTATTGACCATGGTGTTGTATTGAACATGGTATTGTATTGATCATGGTGTTGTATTGACCATGGTGTTGTATTGACCATGGTGTTGTATTGACCATGGTGTAGAACATTGTGTGTGTGTGTGGGGGGGGGGGGGGGGGGGGGGGGGGGGGGGGGGGGGGGGCGGGGGAAAAAGCACTATGTATTTCCTTAGAAGTAAAAATGGCCAGTGGGATTCTGACCGCATGGTCTATAATAAAGTATGAGTCTAGTAACATCATATGATGGTGTATGCCCTACAATGCCCCCCCCCCCCCCCCTTTTTTTTCTGGCATGAAAAGAGTCCGTACACTTTAAATCTATTCTGTATATTTCTTTTAAAATGCAGAAATTACAATTATTATAAAGAATATATTTTACTTTAGAAAAGTCATATTACTAATATTTTAATTTTTATTATAATGTTTCTAAACATGAGAATTTATTATTAGGAGTATTCTGAATACTCCTAACAATAAATTTTCATGTTTAGAAACATTATAATAATACTTTAAAGTGATTAAAAGAGTAAATAAATCATTTTATAATCTACACATGACCGCTTAAAGTTATCAGAATAAAATCAGTGCTCTTTAAATGTGTAAATAAAAAGTACGTGACACAGATTATTTTCGTTTTCACCTGTGTCATTTTTGTCATCTACCGTTTTAATACTTCGATTCTAATTTTTTTTTAAACGCGTATTTCTATTCTATTTAAGCCAGCTTTTTGTGTTTTACATTTTATGGATACAGTAAAGGACCTTTTCATACAGCTTTAGGCGTATAGGACACATAGGGCTAGACCTATATTTTATAGACCAATCGGCACTAATTGGGTGATGTATTCAACAACATCATGCCGGACGGTGTTTTATAGATACGCTTTTTAAAAGTTTTCCTTCACAACTGAAATATTCGAAACTATAATTCTCCGACAAAGAAATTCCGCGGCATCATAATTGCCATGGTAACATATGAACGCCACATTAGTGTTGCATGTTCTGATTGTGTTCGTATGGTTATGCAAGTGTGACATTTGTGTTTTAGTAAAGTAATCTAACACATTTTGAAGGACACATAAACTACATGAATGTTGTCTACCCTAATTTTTTATTTAAAAAAAACGACGGTCCCTCTGTGTTAAGTTTCAGTCTTAGTCTTAGCCCTTTCTTCTTCTTAGGCTAGTGAGAAGTGAAGGAAAGGCAAGGAATTAATAATATTAAAATAAAATACTGACTGGGAAACCAGTCGTGATAGTAAACACTTACCTTGAAGAAATGTTCCCACCAAACAGTGCTACGTCATGTTATCCACTCTGACTATATTTTGTCATCTACTCCAGACAGGATCGTTGACGAAAAAGAATTGAACGAAAGAAAAGTGTGGCCCTGGTATAACACTGGACAAATCTCGGGCGCCAAGACAGGCAACCCACTCCATCAAACGTTAGGTGGCACTGCCATCGGAGTTCAAAGGTTGACTCAAAACTTACCTGTCATAGTAAAACTTTTGTAAGTAATTTTTTTAACGATCAATCAATCTGGTGCCATCTCCACAATCAAGATTAGCTACAGTGGATCTCCGACACATTATGTCTCTTGTCCTGGTTGTAAACTCTCACAGATAGCTGTTCGTTTATCTCTTGATGCTGTTCTCCCACTTGTATCGTTGCCCACCTCTTGCTCTCTTGCCTTTTATCACCCCCCCCCCAATCCTCATCATCATCAGGTGCCTTGCTGCTGGCGTGGGCGATCATCCCTTTCCTGCAGCATGTATTAGTTAGTGTGCCGACACACTATGATTTTTTGAAAGTGCGCTGTCTTTTAACATATTCTTCTGTATATCCACATTTCCAGAGACAATTAATTTTCTAGTTTAAACCAGGCATAGGTCCAAATACTGCCCAGTTACAAAAAAAAAAAAAAAGTTTAAATCCTCACCGAGGCTGATCCCTCTCCCCACAGGTTTGGGCAGTGCTGGATTTAGGCATAAACTAACTAAGCTACAGCTCAGCGCCTCACAGTCTGCAGGGGCCTTATTTTCGTTTACAATGGAAGTTTATTTCTTTAGAGCTTTTAAGCGGATTATAAAATTTAATTTCTGTTATTTTGTAGAAAAACATTTTTTTTAAATTATTTACTTTACTAACAATTAAACGAAAATATATTTCCCTCATCCTATTTTTGAAAGGCGTAATCAATTTTTAAAGCTTTATGAAATTCATCATTATCAATCAGCAAGTACTTTACAAAACGTCGCTCTCTTCACGGCACGCCTAAAAGTGCCGCTTTCCCTGGCCAGCTCTCCGGTCCCATATGCTTTCAATGCCAATGCATCTTCAATGGCCTGTATCCATCGTTGTAGAGGTCGACCCCTGCTTTGCTTTCCGCAAACTGCAACCTCTATCACCGTCTTTTCCAAGCCACTATGGCGTTTATGTGGCCAAATACTTCAATTTCGGGACAGGATGCTGTTTATGAGCCAATTCTCCTTGATGTTGAACTAGTGTAGAATGTTGATGTTTTCCGTCTGCTTGATCTATGGTATTTTGAGAATATTTCTGTAAGATTTTAATTCAAAAGCTCCAATCCTTTTCTTCTGTGATTGAGTGAGAGTCCAGGACTAGCAATCGTGTTGCCATGTGGAAAAAAAAATGATCTCAAGATTTTTACTTCAGCTAATTTACCGGTGCTTTGCCATAGATTCTTCGTGCTGTTTAATCATAGCATTGCTAATGCAAGTCTTTATGAGATTAGCTGGTACAATTTAAAACAGTAGGACCTCAGAGCTTCGTATAGCTTAGGGCCTCATGATTCTAAATCCAGGCATGTCTGCAGGACAGCACTTAACTCTTTCAGACCCTGAGTCAGAGGCCAACGGGCCATTAAAGAGATATATAAAAACGTGCATCTTGTGTTTATTGGCCTTCTATGCAGTAACTACGAACGTATGATGCGTTCATTAGAACTGAAAGAGTTAATACTGCCGTTACTGGTTTCCCAATCAAATTACCGGTATAACTTAATAAGTTAAACCGGGTATATGGGAATTTACCCTGCATGTGTTGCTGCCCAGGATGCAAGTTTTGAAACAGCAGTTGGAACAATGTTTTTTCCTTGCTTGATCTCCCAATGTCGGACGTATTTTGTTGTTGTTTTAAAGCCCCACCCTGACTGTTGGCAAGGGTCCTAATATAAACTACCCTAAGGGTTGAACGGAGTTCTAGGACCCGTCACCGGGTGATCCTGAACTGAATGGCGGCACTTTGTGTCACCTGGTGTATAATCGTTCGATGTGATGTTCTAGTGGGGTTGAACATCAGTCAATCGATTTTTTGTGTGTGTGCGTGTGTTTGTGTGTGTGTGTGTGTGTGGGGGGGGGGGGCATATGCCGTTTGATTTTCCCCGTGAGTTTGGTTTGTGGTAAACTGATCTGGTCCTTCTGCCATGATGGTGTTGGGGGTGGAAGGGAAGGGGGGGGGGGGTAGTCCGCACATATGATATTAACGTTGATATAATGTTTTGCAATTATCTGAGTGATGTGGTCACATCACGACCACAGCTTTTACTCCCCAGGACATGACCAGCTACCTATTGAAGCTGTGTCAATTCGCAGGCAAATAAAATTACCTATCTGCGAATTCGAAGATGTTTTAGTCAAGCAAGCTTGCTTCTAGCCGCTAGCAACCGCTGTTCCCGATTTTAGTTACATATGTGATAGTTTTGTGGTTCAGACAAGAACGTTGAGAAAGACAATAAAGATAATTACGAATTAAAGTCTAGCAAAAGTTGTTTACCTTGAAACAGGATATGGAAGCAGTTCTGTAAAGGATGTTAGGATACCGCCTTCTCTAGATAAATAGAGAAGGCCGTGGTTAGGAAATATATATATATATATATATACTATATTATATATATATATATATATATATAGTAATATATATATATATATATATACTATATTAAATCTGTTTCCACACAGTATCCTAATAGTTTTAAGGTAATGTACTAGAAAGCCAAGATAAAGATAAACGTTGGAAGGAAAGAGACACAATGAAGGGCTAGATAAATATTTTTCTTGTAAAGGTAAAGTCGGGAGTTGGGAACCAGCGTCATTGCACACAGTTATAAACCATAAGTGCTCTGCTACCAGTACGGACAGCTGATGAGAAACTGTCCACCTGTATCGCTGTCCGCACGTAACTCTGTAGCTACAGCCTCCATTTACCCCAGAGTATCACTCTGGTACCCATTTCCTAGAGGCTGGGTGAACGAGTCGCAGCTGGATTTGAAAGCGAGCCTCCTATCGGCTGCGCTAACGCAGCTCCTATATTTTTCTTGTACCTATGTCTACCCCAAGCATGTAAGACCCCCAACTAAAAATATCACGGTGAATGGAAACAGAACCCACACCCACGCTGCTTTATTTTGATAACAAGAGAAAAAAAAGTTTGTTAGGCTTGGACTAAGACAGGAGATATTCTGGATATTCTGTCTAATGTCTAATAGGCAGTAACAGTAACACTAGGCACACTAATAACCAGTCCTATTCCACACACACACACATATGTATGTGTGTGTGTGTGTATTTAATATAAATGAAACTAAAATCATCACATTGAATACCTGTTTATTTTCTTGAACACAAAACTAAAGTGTTTCACAGGCAAAAACACATTAACAATTACCATCTTGTTCACACAGACTATGTGATAAGCATTTCAGTTGACAGAGATGAATGTTCGCTTCCAGGGACCTGAAATGCATCTAGTTATTGAACGTACTACCACAATGAAATCAGTGATCAAATTCATCTCCTCTCAGTTCCCTCAACCAAGTAGCGCTGAAAACTATGAACGGTTACGCCACGCGATGAGTGGGACGACCTGTTCCTAGAGCGACTGACGAGACCAGAGGACAGGATAGAATCCGGTTCAGCAACTTTAACGTTATTTCTAAAAGACATACTGACCCCTACAAAAATTAATTGTATCCCTTCATCATATCCATATGTGACAGCGTGATGATTTTGTTAATGTGGGCGGACTCACGGACACAAATCTGGCCAGCTGCAGGTCCACGGATTTTATAAAAGGTCTTGTACTTTGCTGTGCGGCCTCTCTGGCGTGTGTCTCTGCTGGAATTGGTCAGTTGTCCTGTGTTTGTTAATGTTGGCAGCACGTGGCCTCATCGCGACGCATGTGCGATTTGCGGGACCAAAATGGAGAATCTGGCTTGTCGAGATATAAATTTTATACCACAGTTAAACTTTGTGGGAAGATATATCAGTGTGTATCATCGCTCTGAGATATTTGATTTTATGTCGCTAGAAGCGAACTTAAATTCATGTTAGCTTGGTGCTTAATGCGTGGCATGTGTAGACACGATGTTGATCGTTATTGTATTGTTATTTGTGAACCATGCGATATTATTTTAAATGAAATAAACAGAGGTTTAATGTGATGATTATAGTTTCAGTGTTTAATTCGGATTATGACTTGTAGTTAGTGTACCTAGTTTACTGTTACTACTATGTAGACTATATACAAAACATTTCCTATCTGTGTAAGGTACTATGCACGTGCGATCACGTCCATTGTAGGCTTTCGGTCGAGGTATTTTCTATCTTGTTAATTGTAGGTCTTCGGCCGAGGTACGTCCGATTATGTCTCTCGTAGGCCACGCGACTGAGGAAATGATGAAATATGTTTCTCGTATGCCTAGCCGATGAGGCATTAGATGGAATATATCTCTTGTGAACAACGCGACTGAGGCAATCGTGGAATATGTCTCTCATAAGATATGCGGCTGAAGCAATGGTGGAATCCGTCTCTCGTAAGCCACGTGGCTAAAGCAATGGTAGAATATGTCTCTCGTAAGCCACGTGGCTAAAGCAATGGTAGAATATGTCTCTCGTAAGCCACGCGGTTGAGGCAATGGTGAAATATTTCTCTCGTAAGCCACGCAGCTGAGACAATTTGGAATGTGGCTGATGTAATTCCTGTGCCTGGGGTAACCATGAGCTGAAAGAACAGATCTGAGAAGAATTATTGGACGTCGAAGAGGAAATTCAACTATTCAAGAATCTTGATGTTCGCTGGTCAGATAGGTGGATCACTATGTGTTTTATGTGTTGCAGTTTTCCCTGTTAAATGTCAGTGATAATTTACTATATATTGCACTGTTCTACTGCGGAGCGGAATATAGGCGGGGAAGGAAAAAAAAAAGGAGGAGGAGGGTGTTGTAGAGATTTTACTGATCTTATGGTGACTGAAACATAAAACGCTCATATTTACAACATGGTTCAAAGATTTTTGCCATCACTGATATAGGTGAGCGGTTTGCAGTGCATTTACTGATCTGACAGTGTTTGAAACATAAAAAGTCCGCGTTTACAGCCTGTTCCGATTAATATTGTCATATGTGATGTAATTTCTTACTCTGATAGTAGATGTTCATTATCCTAGTTCTGTGGAGTTATGCTTTTCTTGTGTGTCAACGACTGTTGCTTTTTTGTTTGCGTTGTATGTAAGGATGCTGCAAGCAACAAAAGATGTGTCTAATGTCCTAAGAATATTTTTTGCCCTGTAGCTATGACCTGTAATTTAGTGGAATGTAGAACAGGAGCTCCGAAGAGGGATTGGAAGACACAATTGTTATTTATTGTGTAGTTGTCGGGACACCAAAAAATTTAATGGAGGAAAGTGTAACAGAGTGACAAGGCCTTTTTTTTAAGTATGTTAATAATTTTGGTTTGGCTGCACTTGCTTACTAAAATTGGCAACGTCCATGGGGGTTATAAAAAGCACGGGAAGCACGAAACGACCTCTGCGCTAACATTTTTTGAAGCCATTCTCTGGCTCTTGACAGGGGTCGCAATTTGCCCATCCATAAATATGGTCTAATGGCTGAAAGCGGGTTTCTGGGACCTCTCCACGAGGGTTCCTCATCCACATGGTGGCACTTTGTGTCATCGGGTGTTTATTGGTTGTGTGATGTCCTGGTGGGGTAAAAGAAGATAGAGAAACGGCCTCTCTTAGCTTTTTGTCCTCTAGTCTCGCCAGTCGTCCTGGGAACAGGTCTTCCCACTTATCGCATGGTTTAACAGTTCATAAATCTCAGCGCTACGTAGTTGACTACTTCCCTAAGTTGACAGCCTAATGAAGTTGCCTTTATTCTCAATGATCAGACGGTTACCACATATTCTCAACGGAAGACTATTTCTATTGTTGACCACCTCTGTAAGTTGCATGCTGACCACCTGTATCTGTAATTTACCCTCTGTAACTATCCCAAGAAACTCATCATGGTAATATGCTATAGAAAGATTTTTGAATATCTTGGACGAAAAAGAAGAGAAATACTAACATCTTGAAAGATCTGAACATCAAGGAAGATTGGCTAATAAACAGCATCCTGTCTCGGAAACTGAAATATTTTGGTCATATCAAGCGCCACGACGGATTGGAAAAAATTATAGCAGAAAGCATGGTACCAGGAAGGAGGCGCAGGAGCCTACCAACACGAAGATGGGCGCAGGATATAAGTGACTCATTGAGTATGAAAGTGCATGAGGCGGGAGATCTGGCGAGAGACCGAGTTTCTTTCAGGCAGACCATGATGAGAGCGACGTTTTGCAAAGGACCTGCTACCTGATGAGATGAGCTTGACCAGCTGGTTTTAGCCAGAAGTATGTATGTGTACTGCAGTTTTCCCCCTCCGGGATAGCAGTCCGCCGGATTACCGCTTAAAAGATGATAATCCTACACATATAAATCCCTTTTAACCCCACCCCCCCCCCCTATGAAGCTTAGGCTTGTTTAATTGCGCGATAGTAATATTACAAATAATAATTAGTCTCTGTGGCGAAGTGGTCAAGTGGTTTGCCTCGAGCTCTGAAAAACGCGGGTTCGTTTCATAGCTGCGCCATTCAGTTCACTAGTGCAATTTTTTGTCGAGAAAATTGGGGATGGTCGTCGGAGCTACAGAGTTCGTTTTTTGTGTAATGCTCTCTGCAGCCTTTCTGGAAAGACAGACCGAGCCATAAGGGATAAAACCTGGTGCAATGAAGTCGATTCTCTTTACTTTAACCTGAAACTAATTTAATTAATTATATGATAGTGATTAATATTTTAAATAATATTCAAAATGCATACACATGCTTAAAAAGAGATCATCTATACACTATACCTAGCCCCCTAGCACACACACACACACACAACGCAAAGTGGGAGCATTCTATTGAAGAGATTAGGGGCGCTAAAAAACTTGGAAAGTTTTGGAAGCTACATAAACAGATGCTCAAGAAAGATCGACGCAACGTACTGGGAACAATTTATAGGGACGACGGCATGCCATTGACAACAGACGAAGAGAAAGGGGGGGGGGGGGGGGGGGGGGGGGCTTTCCCGAGGAGGTTTATTTCACATACAGACCACAATACTGGAGATAATAGAGATACAGTTGGAGAAGAACTGTCAGCCACCATAAAGGATAAACATTATGAAGACATCTTACAGGTGGAAGATGTAAAACATGTTCTGAAAAGGGTGAAAGACTGCACCCGGGCCTGACGGGTTTAGGTATTTCCGCATGAGGAACATGAGTGATGCAGACCTGTTGGAGATGACTGTCTGTTTCAACTAGAGTATTAGGACAACTTCAGTCCCATAAGAGTGGACACACTGCTACCTGATTCCACTTCCTAACCTGGCAAGGATCATTCAACACTCTCAGCTTTGGGACCATAAACTTATAAAACACTTTTGATAAAGTGCTGGAAAAGATAGTAGCGGGTAAGCTACAAGAATTTTTGGCACAGAGAAATATATCTTCTCTTCCCTTCATTACAAGTTACCTCCTCTCTTTTGCTTCTAATACAAGTGGCGTCGTCGGCAGGATATAGGTGGCCATGATTTGTTTTGCGTCTAGTCTAGTTAGTTCAGGTAATTATAGTAGTCCATAGTTTATAATGGTTTTGAAAGGCGTCCAACGTGTGGGGCTTTTATATTGCAGTCTTTGGATATTTGTATAGTTTGATATTACAGAATTTAATTCACAAAGGAGTTCTAGTTTGTGCAGGTAGAGTGATTCATATTTTAAATTGGTTTTTAGATGGCCCCACGTGCTCTTTTCGTTCAGACTTCAAATATTGGAGTGTTACTTAATTTAATTAATGAATGGCGCCCACGTGTGTGGTTTCGCTATCGAAGACTTGGGCTGTGCTTACTTAAATATTATATCACCATGTTCACGGATGAGTAGCGTTGTGCAGTGGTTTAATTTGACAAGTCTAGTCGGCTCAGATTATTATGTTGATTTACATTTGGTTTAGAACTTGTGTGTAGTTTGTGTGGTAGTTAATTGTGTGTGATTAGATGTTACTTAACAATTTGTTTCAATAGCAGTGGTCTGTGTCTATTGTTTACTTGTAGTGGTTTTTGTCTATTGTCCACGGAGTGGCTTGTTTACGTCTCGACCTGATCTTGGGATCAGTTTATTTTGTTTAATGTCTCTGTCTCAAGGTTTAACTGTAGGTCTCTTTATATATTAGGGCGCCTTGTGCAAAGTACACCGACCGAGCCAGTTAAGAAATGACGTTTTTTAACATTGCTGAAATCAGTCAATACATTGTAGGCTTCAGCCGAGGTAATTTCGCTCGAATTTCACTGTAGGCTTTCTCAAAGCCGAGGTAATCTGTAGGCTTTCCCAAAGCCGAGGTAATTGTGATAGAGATGTCACTCGGAAGTCACGCGGCGGTGACAGTGACGAGAAGATTGTCTCTCGATGGCTGAGTGGCAGAGACATTGGCAAAAGTAGTGACGTGTCTCTGTATGGCCATGCGGCCGAGACAAGAGTGTGATGTCTCTCGATGGCCTTGCGGCTGAGACAATGTCCATTGTAGGCCTTTGGCCGAGGTAGTGACCGAAAGTGTCAGTTTGTAGGCTTCACCAAAGATGAGGTAAAAGTTGAGGAAAGTCCTTTAAACGCCACGCGGTGGTGGCAAAGGCAAACATCTTCTTTATGCCATGCGGTGGTGGCAAAGCGTGGTGGAAGCGGTCTAATGTAAGCCCCGCGGCTGAGGTATCATAGCTGAGACAACTTATCTACAAAGAATTACTGGACGTCGGAGAGGAAATCCAACTGATCAAGAATCCTGATGTTAGTTGATTACTATGTTTTTTGTTGTTGTTGCAGTTACATTTTTTTTTTAGGTTTTGCTTGGTGTGTGTCAGTGATGTTTGGTATGTGTTAAAACGCATTGTTCTACCGAGGAGCGGATTAGATGGGGGGTTATTCTACTCTGATGGTGTCTCGGACACAAGCGTACATGCTAACGTGTTCCGATGATATCGCCATCATTTATGTAGATGGGGGGTTTGTAGTGATTTTACAGATGATAGCTGAAACTAGAACGCAAATGTCCACTGGATGTTTCATGACTACTGCCATCTTTGATGTAATTTCTTATTTGGGACTTATACGTTCCTTATCCAATTTCCTTGCGACGAGTTATGCTTTAATCATATGTCATTGACAGTTATTTTTTGGGCGAATGGTAATGAATGATACTGCAAGTAACTAGTGATTACATGATGTTGGGAGGATGATTTTATTTCAGGTGGCTATGGCCAGTAACTCTGTATTGTGTAGAACAGGAGTTGGGGATGATTTGTAGACAATTATTGTTATCTATTGTGTAGTTACCGGGATGTCAACAAAAATAATAGGCTGAAAACTTAAAGTTCAGCAGCCTGAAGATCTTGGATTTATTACGGTTTTAAAATGACCAACAGGCCACATAAACAACTTTTAGAGTTAGACGATAATACGGAAAAAGTCTGGCCCACTGGGTATAAAAGACTTTGTTTAGTTTTTCAGCGACCTATTCGACTTCCGTACGGACCCTGCGAAACCTACCTAGCGTCTGCTGCTTTGCACAATGGGTTAGTCAGCGGGTATGGAGACCGCAGGAAAAGGCCGTGGTCTGTTTGATTTCGCAGGTGGTGGTACGTTTCATTGGTTAAGTTTGATGATTAGCATTTTAGATTCTGGTCGAGCCCGTAGTTGTCGTTAATGGGTTATTCGTGAAGCATACGTTAATTTTGTGTTATGTTGAGTAAAAAAAACAGGTGTTCAATGTAATAATCATAGTTCCGGTTGTTTTCCTTCAGCTTAGGACTTGAAGTTAGCGTGCCCAGTTTAGTTTATTTGTTTTTTGGCTGACCTAGACTCTACACAGAAGATTTCTTGTCAAGGTGAGATATTCTGATCCCTGCCCCGCCTAAATGAACTTTTTCTCCTTTTTTTTTCTTGTTACTGGGGGCAGCTTGAGGTTGGGGTTTGGCTCCCACTCGCCAAGTTACATCGTTAAGAACTCTTGTAGGTTCGGAGTCGAGGAGATTTCAATGAGTAGATTTCCATATTATCCTTTACTTATCTCTTCTCTTTTCCTTCATTACAATAACGCCCTTCTGCTCTTTGCTTCCAGTACACTCCCTTGACCCCCCCCCCCTCCCCTTTCCAGGAGCGTCCTAGAGGTGGTAGCGCCCAATTTGGGAAATACTGAATTAGGCAGCCTCAGTCATCCCCGTAGAAGTTCACCCAGAGATACCGTGGCAAATTATGTACCTTTTGCTTTGTTTTGATAGCATTCAAATGTAGATTTGGTGCAATTACCCTCCCCCACCCCCTTTTTTTATTATAAAAAAAAAAAAAATAAATTCGGCAGCTCTGGTTCCACAACCAGAGGATATCAGAGAGAAAAAAGAACACTATAGTAATTCTGCTAAAGCACATTGGGGAAGGGAGTGTGAAAATATTCCTGTTTGAAATGAGCGATAATTGGCTCGATCTTTATTTGGCTGACTGACTCATTAGTTGGTTGGTTGACTGTTTCATCGATTAATATGTAGATTGACTGGTAGGTAGTTTAGTCGGGTGTTTGATCAGTTGTATGGTTGACAGGTTCGTTGGGTCAGAAGCTTAGGAAGGGACGCGCAGACCGCATAGAGTGCCATCATTGAATGGGTTTACGAAATGACAATCATGTGTGTCTTTAACATTAAAACAAGCGCGTGTGTTCATGTGTGCGTGTGTGTGTGTATATGTATGTGTGTGAGGGTGTGTGTCTGTGCGTGCGCGTGTACAAGTGTATGTACGTGGGAGTGCGTGTGCGTATGTAGGCCCAAGCGTGTGTACCTGGTGTGTGTATACGAGAAATTAAAAAAAAAACTGGGGGGGGGGGGAAGGGGGGGGGGGGGGGTGGTGTAAAATACTACTTTTGTCTCATCTATTTTTATTCTAATTCAACTTCTTTACTACATCTTCCATCTCTTGTTATCAAGGTGTAGAATAGGACTTTGCAGTCATAAACCGAGCAATTTTTTGCCCGTTTGTAATTTCACAGGCAGTTTTACGTTCAGTATTTTGCCAATGCTACCTGAACGGTGGTCTTTGGATACCATTGTTGAAACCAAAGCAATGTAGCCTGCTGTAAAATTTCCCTCATTTGGGATCCAACCAAGCACCTTGGAGTTACAAAGCTCCTTCGAAAAGTGTAAGCCACATAGGCAATTTGTCTACTCTTTTGACATGCTTGCTGGTTCAGTGGATCTTTTTTTCTCTTCCTCCACCTCTCCCAGTGGAGCCTAGTAACCGATACTGGGCGTTCGCAGACATATGGGGATATATGGGGAATATAATCAAGTGCGTGCGATTTGGCTACAGATTTTTCTGCGCTAATTTCTAAAATGGCATGAACATGTTGGATTTTCGGTCTCGTGTAACGGATGTGAATTAAATTTTAAAAGTTTTTAAATTAGAAATTACAGTAACGACTGCAACCCAATGTTTTGAAAGAATTGACTGTAATCTTCAAATGCAATAACTTCTTCGTCTTGTTGGCATGGTTCCATTTTGGGTTAGATAAATTGATCATCTGCCAATTAACAAGCAGTTGTAATAGACTACTTAGGATTTGGTTCATCCAAAGCAGAAAAATAAAGAAAAAGAAGAAGAATGAAGAAGAAGAAGAAGAAGAAGAAGAAGAAGAAGAAGAAGAAGAAGAAGAAGAAGAAGAAGAAGAAGAAGAAGAAGAAGAAGAAGGAAGAAGAAGAAGACGAAGAAGAAGAAGAGAAGAAGAAGAAGAAGAAGAAGAAGAAGAAGAAGAAGAAGAAGAAGAAGAAGAAAGAAGAAGAAGAAGAAGAAGAAGAAGAAGAAGAAGAAAAGAAGAAGAAGAAGAAGAAAAAGAAGAAAAAGAAGAACAAAAAAAAACAAGAGAACAGAAAAAAGAGAAGAAGAACGAAAAAGAAGAAGAAGAAAGAAGAAGAAGAAGAAGAAGAAGAAGAAGAAGAAGAAGAAGAAGAAGAAGAAGAAGAAGAAGAAGAAGAAGAAGAAGAAGAAGAAGAAGAAGAAGAAGAAGAAGAAAAGAAGAAGAAGAAGAAAAAGAAGAAGAAGAAGAAGAAGAAGAAGAAGAAGAAGAAGAAGAAGAAGAAGAAGAAGAAGAAGAAGAAGAAGAAGAAGAAGAAGAAGAAGAAGAAGAAGAAAAAAAAAGAAGAAGAAGAAGAAGAAGAAGAAGAAGAAGAGGAAGAAGTAGTAGTAGTAGAAGAAGAAGAGGAAGAAGAAGAAAGAGAAGAATAAGAAGAAAAAGAAGAAGACAAAGAAGAAATGAGGATGACTATATCTACGGCGATTCAAGTCATTGTCATAATAATGAATTTATTTTATTTTACCCATGAAACAAATGACAGTGAGAACATGTACGGTGACATGAAGTTATGACTACACTTGTGTATGGCACATGATGAATATTTTTTATTATTTTTAACGACCCAACGATTCAGCAAGAGCAGCAGCTGTTTCATCTGTGTAAAATATTGTGCCGAATAGAAATGCGCTCGAGTATTCTCTAGCTGTATTATCAACACCAATAACTAAATTATCAGCTGCAGCAGCTCCGTTTATGCCCGAATATTGTCCGGTATAAACCTGTAAATATAGTCAATAATGTTTTGTTAGTTGTGTAAACGTATAGAATCTTATATAACAATAAAAATAGATTCAAGAATCGATATCACTAAACTCACAGGTGTAAATATTTTCAGAATAAATCCGTTAATGTTGCTTATTCATCTGACATTATGCTGTTTTATGTATATATATATATGTGTGTGTGTGTGTGTGTGTGTTTTAAACTGATGCCAGTGGAGAATATAGGGAATCAAAAGGTATGATGGAATCACTGATGTAGAATTTTGGGAGACAACTATACAAGTTTCAGTGGACCAAGAGGTGAAGAAAAGACGCTGGCTTTGGATAGGACCCACGATGAGAAAAGCTGAGAAAATATAACTAGAATGTCTTTGCACTGGAACCTAGAGGGGCATAGAAATTAAGGAAGGTCAGAGAAACACACAGAGAGCAAAGTTAAAAAGATGGAGAGGACTTCGGGAGAACTTCATCGAACAGCGAAAGAAAAACCGACTTGGCGGAAGTTGGTTGAGAGTCTATGCTCCATTGAATTATAGAAAGGCAAAAGAATATATATACATTCATACATATGTGTTTGCGCGCGCGCGCGTTTGTGTGTACTATTAAAAAAAAAGCAACTGATAATTCCTCCAAAACGGTGACCAATAGACAGGTTAACATGCGCGGGTGCCACTATGGTCGAGTTTAACAGTGACATGGCGGCAAAATTTATCTGCATTTCTAATAATTACAGTCGCAATCTCTAAAAGTTACCTTTCGATGCGGCTATTTCCATTTAAATATCCTTTTGCTTGCGTCCAGCGAAAATTTTATTTTTAACATTATATTTTGCTGCTACATACCGTGAAATTTGAGGTTTATAGTTTTCTTTTAGCTGAGAAGCAGGTGTCTGTATCCCAATAAAAGAGACCGGTTGAACGCACTGACTGACTGACTTTCTACCCCACCAGGACATCACATAAGCGATAAACACCCGATGACACAAAGTGCCACCATGCGGATGAGGATCACCGTGGAGATGGCCTGCCTATATTGCGGCCCCTGGCAAAAGCCAGAGTGGGGCTTCAAATAACAAAAAATAACGTCCTAAGAACGACGTAAGGAATGTTTTATTGAACGCACGTGCACGCAAATTTCACGTTCTGGATCAAGACCAAGTCCAGATGTGGACTAAAAAACCAGAAATTTCCGCTGATGTAACAGACAGTATATATGTTTGTCTACTACATTGTTAAATACTAATTCTAGTATTACTCAGGGCAGGAAGAGCCGCATGTGCACTTAGAGAGAATGACTAAACATATGGCAGGGTGGAGACAAAGAGGGAGTAAGGGACTGGGGAACTTCGTATTACAGATTCGAGAGGTACTGGAACGGCCCAGGGGCGGTAAGAACCTCATGTGCAGTTACTGGTAATAACTAAACAAGCGGCAGCGGTGGGGATCAAAATGGAAGAGCAGTCGGAAGAATACAGCTTTCTTTCACTATGTCAGGCGAAGCTCTGCAATTAAATCTAATGACATATATATTTACTTCTATCCTTATGTGAGCGATCGTTATGGTCGATAATTGTTTTTTTTTTTTTAATAAATTAAGGATTAGGATGAAGCTTTGTGTTCTTTATCTAAATATGTCAGCTTGTCTGTGTGTCTGCCTACATGCCGACCAGTCGGTCGGTCTATCTGTCCACCGACCCGACCGCCCATCTGTCTGTCTGTCTATCTGTCTGTTTGTCTGTGTGTCTGCCTGTCTGTCTGGAGTGCTTATTCATGTGTGTTTGGGATGGATTATAACACTAAAAAAAAAAAAAAAACTTAGACGTACTACACCCTCCTTATCACACTCCTATAGCGATCTTTTAAAATAACGATGTGATCAGGATGGAGGTTTACACACTACGAAGGATGTGATATTTCCCCTCTTTATCCCACACTAGTTGTGCCCTGCCACGCGTTACTGTGGCCCCGAATGATGAAATGGAAAAGAAATAAAGTAGCTCTCAACTAACAGTGTCTGTCATAACCCTCAACCCCCCCCCTCCCCCCCCCCCCCTAATAATATTTCCCACTCCAAAGGAATAAAAAATCATCACTTGGCGAAATTATTAAAATAGAAATAGTTAAGAAATGTTTTTTTTTAAATAATGTTTTAAGCTCTCTCAGTTAACAGTGTCTGCCATCAACCCCCCCCCCCCCCTCCCCCTTCCTTTTCCCCACTTATCATATCATCCTCGCCGAAGGATGGGAAAGTCATCATCTGACGAAATATTGTAACTAAACTGAGCTTTGCATCCGTATCCACCCAGAGACAGATGGATAGCATTCATATGTAATGAGAAGTAAATGTGGCCAGTGTAACAGCTACCACATCACCCATCCAGTACCAGTACTACTGCCACCACCACCACCACTACCTTCAGAACAAAAACAAAAAACAGTCGCTACTGTCTGCGCAGGTCGGTGTAGCCAGAGGAGTTAGCTATGCATGATGTCGCCACAAACTGTTTAGTGTAATTGAGTTCCCAACAAAGAAAAGGGGGAAAAAAACAACAACCCATCACCTAACCAGTGATTGAACCCACAGTAATAGTTCTATACTCACAAATAACGGAAATAAAAAACCCCACCCGTCATCTCCCCTCTCCGAAGGGACGAATGTTAAATGACCTTGACATCCGTGTCCACCCAAAGCAAACTGGACTGTAAGCAGTCTTAGTTAACAGCTTCTGACATCAACGAATAGTTTATTATCGAGTGAACCGTCGCGGGGAGGATAAACGGGGCTCTACTGAAATCGGATGTCTTTGGGCGAAAGGTGCAGATATCGCAACCTAGCTGTAAACCACAACACAACATGCCAATAGCCCTCTTGAGGGAAAAATAAAAATTAGCACCCAGTGGGTAATCGAACACCTGTCAACCACGTGAAGGGTGGAATACGTACACATATACTACCTAAGACTGAAGAGTATGGGTCCGATATCGCAGCCTAGCTGTAAACCACAACACAACGTTCCAACCGCCCTCTTCAAGGCGAACGAAGATTACCCGTGACATGACCAAAATCTCGTCGCCACTATCGCAGGCTAGGTGTAAACCCCCAAATCGAGCGGAAAGAAGACGTAGATATCGCAGCCTAGCTGTAAACCACAACAAAATTTGCCAGCCGCTTGGTTAAAGGCAAAAAAAAAAAAATCAATTAATCACCCAGCGGGACATTGATCGCCAGTCACCCGCGTAACACGCAAAATAGACAACTACGCTACCAAGGACTCAAGCAACTGCCCAATTATATCTCCCTCTCCGAATGATTGAAACATTATTATGTGGCGACATTGTTAAAATAGAAATAGTTAAGAACTGAGAAATGTAAAATAATGTTTTAAGCTCTCTCAGTTAACAGTGACTGGCGTCAAACCTCCTCGACCCCCCCCCCCCCCTGCCCCTTCCTCCCCCGTGACAATCATATCATCCTCTACGAAGTATGGGGAAGTCATCGCCTGACGAAATATTGTTGTTAAATTGAGCTTGGCATCCGTGTCCACCAAGACAAAAATGTGTAGCATTAATCTGTACTGAGAAGTAGATGTGGCCAGTGTAACAGCTACCACATAACCAATCGAGTACCAGTGCTACTGCTACCACTACCATCACCACCGTCACAACAACAACACAAAACGGTCACTACTGTCTTTAAAGGTCGTTGTAGCCAGAGGAGTTGGCGCTGCATGCTGTCGCCACGAACTGTTTAGTTTAAGTGTGTCCCCAACATAAAACTCCATCACCTAACCAGTGACGGAACCCACAGTAATATTCCGTGATATTATATATACAAGAATATCTTGGGTAAAGAAAAGAACAAATGCATCCATACTTCAAGAGCTGAATATTGAAGAGGGTTGGCTAGTAAAGACAATAAAACAAAGAAAATTGAAATATTTTGGTCACTTGAAACGTCATGGAAGTCTAGAGAGAACAATAATGGAGGGGTATATGCCTGGGAAGAGAGGAAGCGGAAGGAGGAGGGGGGGGGGAAGGCTAATTTGGACTGTACTTAAATAGGTTGTCTCTGGGCGTAGGGCGCAGGTGTCGCAACTTAGCTGTAAACCACAACACAACGTGCCAATCGCCCCTTTAGCGAAAAAAAGAAAAATTAGCACCCAACAGGGAATCGAACACCGGGTATCCACGTGAAGGCGAAATACTCTACTACCGAAGACTGAAGACTTTAGGTCAGGTATCGCAGCCTAGCTTTAAACCACAACACAACGTACCAACCGCCCTCTCAAGGGCTAACGAATATTATCCGTGACATGAACATTGAGCATCACGTCGCCGCTATCGCAGGCTAGCTGTAAACCCTAAAATCGAACGAAAAAAAAAGCGTAGATACTGGAGCCTAGCTATAAACCACAACAAAACGTGACAGCCACCCAGTTAGGGGCCCCAAAAAAATTTATATCACCCAGCTGGGAATCGAACCCCTATCACCAGAGTAAAAAACGAAATGCTTACAACCAACTATGCTACAAAATCCTCATACTGTAGAAGTGAAAGTATACAATAAAAATGTGAAGGTCGGTGTTGCACAGTCAACGCTGGCCAATTGATAAAAAAAAATCCGGGCGGGCAACGAAACAAATATTGATTTGACCGTTGCTGGAGCTACGTCGTTTGTGGTTTGTGCGATTTTATGACACAAAATAACGCTTTGAATAAGAGGAAACGTTGTGTGAAAATTTGAAAGCAATCGGTTCAGTAGTTTCCTAGTTTAAAAGCTAACGACATCGGGAAATTATAACATTTTTATTAATATAGATTATTGGATCTGGAATTTAACTTTTTGTGTGAAAAGGCCGTACGCTAGTAGTTCTCGTTTGCAAGCTGACTATGCAAGCTGTATACATCATCAATGAAAAACTTTGGGGTGGAAATAAACACATCTCAGTGAATGAGTAGGCAAGAAAAAGACGCTACCGTTGGATAGGACACTCCCAGAGTGGGTTTTAGGGCCCCATTGTGCGGATAAAACAAGAATAGACCCACTCGACTAATTGACGACTTCCTTCAAAGTCGCAGTGCATCTGTCCGAGCGACAAGGAACAACCAGTTGCACACAAATAAGCCAGTAAAACAGATGTACACTCAAAACTCAGGCCCTTTTACAAAGCCAGAGTCCAAATCAACAAACAACCAGAATCGGTAAACAAATAATAATAATAATAATAATAATAATAATAAGAAGAAGAAGAAGAAGAAAAAGAAGAAGAAGAAGAAGAAGAAAAAGAAGAAGAAGAAGAAAAGAAGAAAGAGGAGGTTAGGACTAGGGCTGTACCGAATAGTGATATTCACTATTTGGCCAAATACGAATAGCGGGACCAACTATTCAGCCGAATACGAACACGAGTAGTTTATCATCATCATCAAGTGCCTTGCCGACTGGCGTGGGCGATTATGCCTTGCCACAATCTGCGATCTCCTGCAGCATATTTCAGTTCGTGTGCTGACACACCTCCATGCCTTGAACAAGACTGTGAAGAATCTTCTCTCGTTATCTTCCTCTATCCCTCCTTGCACATGTCTTTCCAGTGGTCACCACATGTTCCATTTTCCCTCTTAGCATAACATGGCCGAAAAATGATGACTGTCTCCTTCTGATGTCTGTGAGTAGTTGTCTTCGGGCTTCCGCCTTTTTCAAATCCTCTTGATTGCTTTTTTTTTTGACTGTCCAGTGTACTTTAAGTATTGTCCTGTAAAACGACATCTCTGGGGCCTCAAGAAATTGTTTGGCCCGTCTACCGATTGTCCAGAACTCACAGCCATATGTTAAAACTGGATGTAGTAGCAAGCCATAATTCTTTTTCTAACCTTCAATGACAAAGATATATTCCATAAGATGTTCTTCATTTTATAAAATGCAGCTTTTGTCTGTCCTCTTTTTGACAGTAGCGAGGAAAGACAATTTAAATTTTATCTTTTGAGTATCTTCATGCCTTATTTAATAATGTCACAATTTATAGCCGACTTTTCTTGATTTTCGCCGCGACATTCCTGCATGCGCACCCAGTTTGAGAACCTATGCTGTAATACCTCGGTCGAGTCAGCAGGTAAAGACCTTGCCAGTTGCTGTACCACGCAGTTACTTCCGCTTCCTACAGACTTAGGCAGCAACAACTATTGTGTTAATGAGAGAGTTATTTCAGTCTATCGCAGCGTATGCAGAAGCTGGTGTAAGGTAACCGCTATTCGTATTCGGCCCGACCGCAAGTATTCGGCTGAATACCGAATAGTTATTAGGTCCACTATTCGGCCCCGAAGCGAATAGGAAGCGAATATTCGGTACAGCCCTAGTTAGGACACGTGTTAAGAAAATCTGTTAGCAAATACTGTGGTGCCCCGACTTATGAGCCTAATGCGTTTTTTCCTGTGGTTCGAATCTCATAAAGTTTCTATTTTGAAACTAAATTACACCTTATGGGTAATCAATTAATCTGTTTTCAGATAAATAAAAAATAATCAAAACAAAAGTCGAATAATTAAAAGAAACTGCTTTTACCTACATTAAGGAGATGCAAAGAAAATGATCAAGAAAATTGATTTTGTGGTTAACTTTTTATTGTTAAAAATTCTAGGATTTTCAGAGTATAAAAGAACAGAGGTTTTAGTTTCAGATCACCAATGGCATAAGCGCAAAAGAGCAAAGTGAGATTTATATTTTATTGACTTGTGTCCTGGCAATGCCATTTCCTCCCGTGAGCTGCCGATCGTCATTGTACGTTGGATATGCTATCAAAATGACCTGCATACGTGAACTAATTTCAAAAGTATATCCTACGTGTATGTTCCATTTGGGAGAAAAGGAAAAGGGGTTGGGGTAGACAAATTAATAGTCAAACAACGAAAAACAGCAGAATCTGGCAATTGTAACTTTTAAAATTATAAGGACATGGAAAGACTACAGATGATACTTTTAACAGCAGAACTTCTGGAAGGAAAGCAAGAGAAAGACCAAAAAGAGTTGGATGAATAGTGTAGCTGAAACCTGCAAAAACGATGAACAAATCCACCACTCAAGCCACCCAAGAAGTACAAGACAAAAAAAAAAAAAACAAAAAAAAAATCTACGACACTAGGCTACAACATGGTATCAGTAAGACGACAAAAGAAGAAGGGCATGCGAAATCTAAGGTCACCTGCAAAAATGTGTTTTGATATATTTGTTAAAGTGTGCGGCATGAGTTTTGAAACGCATGTAGCCACTTTGCTATCGCGGCTCCCTTCCTTTACTCATGTATTTGTACTATATTTTATGCCCACCTTTTAACATGTTGACCCCTTCTTATTCTTTCAGAAGTCGTGTCTTCCTTTGCAGTTCTGTCTAAACTAGTATGTTGTTTAATATGACCACCAACTGAGCGAAAGGCATAACCACGTCTGCCCTATCTTGAATTAACTGCTGAATTTCCACCTCTGTGGCACCAAGCTGAATGAACGTGTAAATATGGATGTGCATTTGGCGATGTCTCAGTTTACAAATACAACATTTTCGAAGAAGAAAACCATAATATTATATGTGACAGATATTTACCGAGAGTAGACCCAGGAGGATGACCATCGCTGTGGCGTTCATGATGAAATCTAACACACTTTAAGTGTGAAATGCATTACAAGGATAACACCACAGGCTTTTTATTGTGTTCTAGTGGCTTTGAAGTTCTCATCAACATTTTCACACTGTTTTTGTATTCCTTTGAAGTTAACCCCGTTTTATCACAATAATTATAATCATCACCACTCTGGATAAAATATGAGATTTTGTGTGCTGCTACCTATTGCAGTCATTGTTTTCCTAATTCGTGATATCGAATCAATTTGCCTTGGATTCTATTTTGCTATTCATTTTTTTCTTTTGCCGCCATCTGTGATCCAGGCTCATTTCAATATGAAGATACACAAGTAACCAATCAAACAAAGGTAACGATATCGATTATCGCTCAAACCCAAAAACAATACAAAGATGTTAGTTTGTCACGTACAGTCTCTCTATGGCGTTCTCTGTATCATAGTGTCTGGTTGCTCACTTGCCAGTCCGACGATCTTAGGTTCAAATCCGCACTAGGGCGATAGAGAAAAAATTTGATTTTGGCTCCCAGGTTGACCCAGCTTAAAATGTTTTGCATGAAATGTTGTATGAAGTAAAGGCGGTCGCTTATTGTTAACCGTATCATATTTCAAATGATTGTTAGTCCATAAAAATACGAGCATAGCATCATACACCCAATAAATTATTTTCAGATCCAGTTTCGTCCTTTTTAGGATGAATTTTTTTTTTGAAGCCCCACCCTGGCTTTTGCCAGGGGCCGCAACATAGGCAGGCCAATTGTCTGAACGCGGTTCTGGGACCTTTCCACGGCGATCCTCATCCACGTGGTGGCACTTTGTGTCATCGGGTGTTTATCGCTTGTGTAATGTCCTAGTGGGGTAGAAAGTCAGTCAGTCAGTCATCATACACTAGCACGAAGAGGGTCCTTGTCGCGTGCGGATGTGCACTAGAACGCACCAGTACTGAGTGAGCAAATAGGACGTCAAAACAATGCGTCAGGTTGTGAAGGGATTGTATTCTATGAGATGAAAGTCGAAGTTTGACCAAGGCGGACGGTGGTCCGGCCTTGGTGTGGATCCTTGAGGATGCTTTACCCCGGGATGCCACTGTGGATCCGTGAGGACGTTTTACCCCGGGATGCCACGGAAAGCAGTTGATGAAAGCAGTTGAAGGAGACGGATGTGTGGATCCTTGAGGACGCTTTACCCCGGGATTCCCCGGAAGCAGACGTTGTATAAAGTTGGATCTCTGAGGACGTTTTATCCCGGGACTCCAATATAAACCTCAGCAGAAAGCTAGTATACTGTCACAGTTCGACAGTAAGCCGGTATACTTACATTCCCTTATTCAGACTGCGGAACAGAAGATAGAGACGACTGTCTGGATCTCAAGGTCGAACTGCGACACGTCGTGAGAATTTATCAGTCCATGGATGTACGAGCGGGCTTGTATTGATGTGTTTGGATGAGTCTGGATTATTATGTATATTTTCTCCTTGTGTTGATCATTGCTATTGTCCATACACAAATGGAACCTCTAAATAGAGTTCTCGTTCCGATACGTTTGGAAGCTTCAACATTCATCATGTTGTGTTACACTTGGCCAGTGGCATATTAAGTTGTTGATGCCATTTGTTACATTGCGACGCCTTATTCACCTTTGGTACGCCTCACATCACCACGCAGCCTTTACAGCATGTCACACTGTGCGCCAACCTTTCGCTCGTCACAGTCCTATACTTTTTTTTTTTTACTTTACTTACAATCCCTACCTACCAGGTTATCACAAGGAATATAAACGAAGATGTGGAGTCGTATAATGTACATAAGGATGGAGCGACTGATATAGATATTAAATTCGAATACAAAGGCAAGAGGAGCTTTCGTAGCACTAAAAATGTGTTGGGTCAATAGAAATTAATGAAACTGGCGCTGGACGACTGTTATATAAATTGAATTAGGCTTATTTAAACGAGCTAAAAACCTGGCCAACTTGGGGGTCAGGAAGTGATAAAACAGACGGGAGTGACCATTTTCGCTCTCTTATGCCACTGGTTTTAGGACGAGAAATATGTAGTTCTGATTTGTCCGTTGCGTTCAATGGTTTTACGCAACGTGGGTTGAGGTGTGTAGGCAGAAAGATAGGTTCCATCTGTTGTAGGGTATTTTCTAACACGTTGTGAATTGTAATGCATTACTATTTGTGAAGACCTTAGATGATGTTCAGTGAAATAAATAGATGTGAATGTGATAATTATAGTTCTAGTTGCTTTGCTTCAGATTAGGGCTTGCGGTTAGTGTGTGTAGTTTATCTGTTGCCTGGCTTATTAGACCTTACACAGAAGATCTCGTGTCTGGACTAGAATATTCTTGTTTCTAGTCCCCACCTAACGAACTATTTTTCCTTATTTTTATCTTAGTACTTAGGGCTTCTCCACCCTAGTACATTAAAATAGTAATGAACTTAAAATGTTTAATTCTGTCAACTCAGTGCTGCTGCGTGGGGCGGAAACATGGAGAACAACTAAAACGGTTACAAATGCACTACAGACATTCATTAACGGGTGCCTACCCGGAACAGAAAGAATTAAGATATGATAGAAACACTAATGTAGAGTTTTGGGAGAAAACTAAACAAGTTCAAGTGGACCAAGAGGTGAAGAAAAGACTCTGGTGTTAGATGGGCTACATACTTTGAAAACCTGGGAACAGTACAACAATATAACACAGGGGCATAGAAATAAAGGATGAAGGGAGCTAGAGAGTCAAGTTAAAAAGATGGGAAGAATATGGGGTGAGCTGCGTGAAACAGCAAAGGATAGAACGACTTGGCGTGAGTTGCTTTGAGGGTCTATGCTACTCTAGAAGATGAAAGACAGAAGACGAAGAAAAATAAGAAGATCCACTGTCATACTGAATGCATGATCTGTGACGTCTTAGCCAATAATTGAAAACATCAATTAATGTTAGGCCAAAACAATAATCTTCACCTTTTCTGAAAGTCTGAGCTCAACATTACTGAAATTATGTTATTTTCGTTTAGTTATTATATAGAATTTAGTCTCTAGCTTTATCCTCTATCTTTAGGTTTGAACAGTATGGAGAGGCTGTTGTACCTGAATAGCAAGCCAATTAAAGTGAAAAACATGAGAACACACATCCTTCTTGCGGCGAGTTACGAATGTGCGTCGCAGACTATTAAACCGTCAGTCAACAAGATACTGAACTTAAAATGCTCTTCTTATGCTTGCTATCCCTCAATGGAGCATAGGCAATGAAAGAGAATTGTACATCATCTCGTAATGTTCTCAAAGATAGCAGTAAAGGTACAGTAGCCAACATCTATTATGGAAACCGCAACAAATAAATTATTGAGAATAAAAAATTACCACTGGTTAAATAATGGCTTTGTTAGGTTTCATGACTGTATTAATGTTTGAATCGGGTAGTCTATGTGGTGGAGTGGTCAAGCAATTTCCCTCGATCTCTGAAGGTCGTGAAATCGCTCCACAGCTGCGCCGGAGCTATTGATTTCGTATTCTCAGCGGCGCTGTCGGCAGGCAGCTAGCCGTTTTGCAGAGAGACGGAGCCATATGGGATAAAACTTGGTGCAATGGTCGATCCTCTGGACTCTAACTTTTTAACCTTTAATAATGTTTACATAAGGATGAGAACAGTACAAACTGGATTATTTCGAACGTGTATGCAATATAGATAAGTAAAGGACCTTCTTTACACTAACTGTCACACATGGTATATGGTGCTAGACTAATACTTTTATAGATAGATCCACACTCAATGTGTGATCCCGTCAACATCACACAGGCCACGTTTACTTTCCAGGATTTTACCTATGATCGAAAAACGATACTTGAAATTCGAAATCTATCCAGCAGCCATTTCGTCTGGCTAGGTTAACGCTATAGCTCTATTTTGAAATAAAATGACACTACTTTTGAAGACTAAACCTGAACCATGTCTAAAACAGCCTGTGTGCTCACCGGTATACCACATCGCTCATTCAGCTTGTAATTAATTCAAAAGAAACCTTAGCAAACTACATCACAGAAACAAGTTATGTTGCTCTCACAACTGTAGTCATTTTATCTCGGAAGACAGACGGCTAGCACATATAAAACGCCTCATAAAAAGTCCTTAACCATAGATATGAAGACAAAACATAAGAATAATCAACAGTTAATGAGCTTGAACAGATGGGATATGAAAGTGTTTGCTGTCACTGTAAATCTAGAAATATACTTTTATAAAAGTTTGTCAGCAAAAAAAAATGTTATGTTAATATAATAGCTATATTCAGTGCAAACCAAGACTAGAGATAGAGAGAGAGAGAGAGAGAGAGAGAGAGAGAGAGAGAGAGAGAGAGAGAGAGAATAAACTTCATTTACAAAGGGTTGAGAATTCGCCACGCTGGCTCGTCCACCATTCTACCCTTCCAGTCTCACTCTTGGCACACAAACGCACACACAACAGAGAGAGAGAGAGAGAGAGAGAGAGAGAGAGAGAGAGAGAGAGAGAGAGAGGTGTATGAGCGTTTGGGTGTGAGTTATAGGTCTTCACACTTTATAGGCAATGATATATGAGATAGGTGACCTGTTTCCTTCCTCATCACCTTATTATCTATCCGTCCATCATAATAAAAACAAATTTCAGCAGCTTACTAAGACTTGTCGGCTCTGTGGCTAAGTCGATGCGAACGCTTCGTAATACCGGGATGCCAGGTTCGATCCCAGCTGCGGTCCATGCGCCTTGCGTTGGTTTCGACGGTGGTATCAAGAAAGCCGACCGTCAAGAAAGCAATGGCAAACTACTGGACGTACATTTGCCTATAAAAACCACACAACAGCCAGGGACTGTTAGGGTTGGTTGTGCAACGTCCTGTAAAGGATACGTAACTAACCTTACTAAGACTTAGATGTACCTCAGACTTAGATGGATTTGACGAAGTTTACTATTCTGACTGTCAATTTTTTTTAATATCTGTTACTATTATCTTCTAAATAAAGTATGAATGCTGTAAGCTCTGACGTAAAGTCCTGGTTGTTCGTCCATTTGGACTTTGGCTTTATGCCTGGGCCTGAGTTTTGCGTGTACATCTGTTTGACTGGCTTATTTGTATGCAGTTGGTTGTTCTTTGCCGCTGAGGCAGATTCATTCCAACTTCGAAGGAAGTTCCCTGTAAGTCGACTACTACGACATGCTTGTTGGTGAGGCAGTGGGTCGGTTCTTGTTGTCCCCAAAACCGGACTCCGAATTCCGCTCCTCCAACCTTTCCATTACCATGATGCAAGACAGCCCCTTCCTTCTTACGACACAACCAAATAACGCAGATTGTTTGATTATGGAAATTTACATTAACTAAAGAGATGAATATTTCAAAAGAGATTTCTTTTGTACAATACAATAAAATGTTCAGTCAGACAGTTACTAGTGCCATCGGAATTGGAACTCTTTGTTTGCTGTTGAAGATAGGGATAGAGCAGTTATGGGCATGTCCGAAGTGCCAGATTGTCAATTCTTATTTCAGCATTCAAAAGAGATTTCTTACCAAACAGGATAAGGCTAACACCTATACTTTTCTAGAGCTCTACAAGTCCGTAGTATAAATGTTTTCCTTATGCTATTTCTTCCCCAATTCACCAGTATTTAGCAATCCAGTACACTGTGGTATATAACTTGTGACCATGACAAGAGACCAATACATTGTTTCTTTATAATGTTCAGGATATAATCATTATATTTATTCTAGCTGGTTCTTGTTATTTTTTCTTAAAAATAAAACTGCATTTAAGATACCTCCAAATATTTTTCAAAATGTTTTTATTGTGTACATTTCAGTTTAAAATAATACAACTAATTGTTCAGATGTAATACAGAGGATTATTTTGTAAAGATTAAACAATATATTCTAATTCTCATTTCCGCCTCACATCTGGTATTTTCCATTATAGTTTAACATAAACAGATAAATCTAGCAGCCATAATGATTTTTACATATGAGCCTTAAACCAATATCAATAAATGTCCTACTAATAAAAATTATTATAAGTAAGCACTGAACTAACTAGTGTCTAAAGATACTGCATGTATTAGAGTGTTTACATATAATAAGATTTTCTTAAAATCTAGCAAAATTACTAGAAATAATGGTTCTCTCAATAACCCTCACCCACACATAACGGTAGAATACAAAAGGTAATGCTTCATGTAGGTCTATGATGCCCTAATATAACCTAATATGTGAGGTTGAATTAGGTGGGTGGGATTTCTTTCTGTTGGACCAACATCTTCTTCCTTATGTTCACAGACTGTAAACTCACTGGAAATTCTGGCTGAACTCCAGTTTTTGGATTTTAGCCCTGTTTCAGAACTTGAGACTTGAGCTTTGCATGCACATCCATTTTACAGTTCTGGGTTCCTTGCATCTCAGACAAATGCACGCCATCTTCAAAGGAAACGCCCCTAATTAAATGACATTTAAGATAAGCTTGTTAGAGCACAGGGAGGACTGGTATCTGAAATGTAGCACTTTCAGTCTCTGTATTGTAAAACCTTCCATCATAGTCCCATTTTAGTCGTGATGCATGAGCAACATATGGTCTCTACAATACTGCCCAGGCTTTGTGCTGTGGAGAGGAGGAACTTCATCCCTGATTAAGAGCAGCTAGAAATCATTTGCAAAAGGTAGCCATGCAGTGTGCCAACAACTACTGGATCCAGTTATGTGAAAGCATTAAAAATGCTAGCAGTAGTGGTAATGTTAGAGGCATGTATGAGGGATAAAGAAGGTCATCGGTCCTACTATTAAAAAAGTGCACCACTAAAGAATTTCAACGGGGAGATTATTAATGACAAAAAGAAGCATCTAGATAGATGGGTGGAACATAATTTGGAGCTTTACTCAGTTGATACTAAACTAACAGATGGTGCTCTTAATGCCATGAAGAAGCTACCAACTCTTGACTATCTGGACACATTTCCAACAGTTGTAGAAGCTGGGAATGCCATTGATGAACTGGCTTCAGGGAAAGCCTCAGGCTGTTTGTTTGTTTGTTTGTTTTAGTATCCAGAAGCCATGAGTTGTTAACCCTTAGGCTCGGTATTATGGATATCGCAACCTTTCGGCCTTGATTACATTGTAAATACCACAAATCTGGGAGAAATGTGGCTTTTCTGCCTACCCCTGGGAGTGAACCCGGACCACAAGGTCACCGGGCAATCCGGTTTAGCCAACTATGCTAGAGAGCCAGGCAAAGCCCCAGGCAGAGATGGAATGCCTATTGAAATCATCAGGAGTGGGAAAGACGTTCTAACCCCACACATCCATCAGCTAATAACACTCTGCTAACAAGAGGGACAGGTTCCGCCAGACTTCAAAGACGCAAGCATAATAACTATGTACAAGAACAAGGGTGATTAGAGTGACTGCAATAACTACAGGGGAATATCACTGTTGTGTACTGTTGGAAAAATGCTTGCGAGAATTGTTCTGCGAAGACTCCAGATCCTGGTGGACCGCGTTTACCCAGAGTCCCAGTGTGGCTTTCGTGGGAACTGATCTACTACTTAAAAGATATTTTCATTATGACAGTTGAAGGAAAAATGCTGCGAACAAAATCAACCACTGTATGTTGCTTTTATTGATCTTACCAAGGCATTTGATTTGGTTAGTCAAAAAGGTCTGTTCAATGCACTGAAGAAGATTGGGTGTCCACCTACTCTACTGAGTATTATTGAGTCGTTCCACACAGGTATGAAAGGTACAATCAACTTTGAGGGTGTAACATCGGAAGAGTTTGTAATCAAAAATGGAGTGAAGCAGGGGTGTGTAATTGCTCCTACCCTCTTTGGAATATACTTTTCACTTCTTTTGACACATGCCTTTCGAGATCAGGAGGGTGGTATATTCATTTATTCTTGATCTGACGGCAGCCTTTACAATGCTCGCAAGCTGAAGGCCAAAACCAGGATAAGAAAGGTACTTATCAGAGAGCTGCTGTTTGCAGATGATGCCGCAATAACCACCAACTCAGAGGAGCTGCTGCAATGTTTACTATCTGCCTTTGCTGATGCGTGCTGTGAATTTGGTCTAACAGTCAGTAAAAAGAAGACAAAGGTTATGGTGCAAGGTGTCAATGACAGACCTACAGTCTACACTGACGGTGAAGAGTTTGAGACAGTAGACCATTTTACCTATCTGGTTCCACAGTGAATAGTAAACTATCGCTGGACCAAGAAATCAACATCAGGATAGGTAAGGTAGCAACAACAATGAGCAGATTGACAAAGAGAGTTTGGGAGAACAGAAAGCTCACAATTAAAAAAAAAACCTTGGCTATCAGTCTAGTGTTCCCAGCACTCGGCTTTATGGCAGTGAAACGGCTAAATAGCTTTTACATGCGATGGCTAAGAAGAATACTTGGCATTAAGTGGCAGGACAAAATCACAAACACTGAGGTACTGGAAAAAAACAAGTACTAAACAGTCTTTACCAAGCTCAGTCTACGAAGGCTCAGGTAGCTGGGTCACACCTGGAGAATGGAGGATGGCAGAGTCCCTAAGGACATCCTTTATGGTGAACTGAAGACAGAAAGAAGACGTCGAGGCCAAACTCTACTACTATATAAAGATGTGTGCAAGCGGAACATTAATGATACAGGTATTGAGGTGGACTCATGGGAACAAAATGCCAAGGACCATTTTGTGTGGAAAGGGCATATCAGGAAGAGAATGAGAGTGAAGGAAGAAATTACTGCAGAAAGGATGAGAGCTGAGCGTCTGAAAAAAAAAAATAGATTACATACAAATGTTGACAACAATGGTCCTGAAATCCCATGCTATCATTGTGAAAGATTTTTCTTGACACGGGCGGGTCTTGCTAGTCACAGTCGCCATCGCCATGGGCTGTGAGTCCCATGCCTCCTCATAGCGCAATATAACACTATGGCCTGGAAAGACGGAAAGGTGCCAATGAATGATAGTCCCAGAGAAGGAAACAAACAATACACACACATAAACAATAGTTGTTTATAATAAATAACAATTTAGTCAAATATAAAATAACATGATTGTTTAATGCATCATGTAAATACATTACCATCATCACATTTAGTTCTTTAAGCAAAACTAACAGTTAAAGCACAAGAAAAAAGTTAGTTAACTGATTCAGTGTCTTTGTTTCCAGTACGTGAGGATACTTTTTCTTTCTTGCACAAAGACTATGTGCTCTCTACCTCAGTTATCTCGTCTTCACTTCTTTTTTTAACAACTTCATGTACTGATGAAGATATAAGGTTCCAATTTTCGCTCATCCGGCTACCTCGACCACAGACAGAGTCTACTGTTTTAGAGTTTCTCTGATGTTATCTTTCCCTCTTGCTCTTGGTTTACACTGTGCTCTACATTCCTCTCCTCTTTTGGTGTATGATACTGCAATAACCAAGTACCTATCAACAAACAGATAAAAGGGAAAAACTAGAAAAGTTAAAGCCTTTAAATATCTTGGCTACCACATATGCAACGACGGTAGCTGTACCAAAGAGGTCAAGACAAGACTTGATATGGCAAGAGCCGCAATGTCGCAGCTTAATACGATGTGGAAGAGCAAAATCAGCATTGCAGTCAAGGTCAATATTTACAAATCACTGGTGGAAATGGAAAGAAGGATTCAGGCTTTCAAATGTAAATGCTACAGACGCATTTTACAAATTAGTTATTTAGAACACAAAACGAATAAACATGTCAGAGACAAAATATACCAATTTGCAGGACATCAGGAGCCTCTCTTGACAGTGGTGAAATGTCACAAGCTAGCTTTGTTTGGGCACGTGGTGAGACATGATTCGATTGCAAAGACTGTACTTCAAAAATATTGGGAGGTAGTCGAAGAAGAGAAGGACAAAGAAGAATCTAGAATGACAACATCAAGAAAGACAGAAATAAGTTATCAAACACTTATTCATCAAGCAGAAGACAGAGAAAGATGGCAGGTTTTATGTGCTTGTGCTTCCATCAATACACATCTACGACCCTAATAGGTCAAGGGTTATGTTTTGTTATGTATGATATGGCATTGCAAAGCATTCTCTCTGAGGGTTTGGAAACCCTTTAATTTGCAGTCCTTGCCTACTATAACTTTGTAATACATATCTGCAAGACTTGTATACTCTTCAACTCATAGACAATACCAAGATTATTCTACTTCTGGAGCTGGATCTTTTGTCTGACTG